>ML778575.1:423264-434809 GCA_009831015.1 Picea engelmannii
AAGGAGGATAATATGAACACCATTTTTTCTATGGAATGGTGATTGTATGCATACAATCTCATTCCCTTTGGCCCAAGTAATGCACCAATTATGTTCTCTAGAATCATGTTTTTTTATGTTCAATGAGTATATCCATAATTTCCTTGAGCTATATTTTCAATTATTGGCAATGTATATCTTGCTAAAGGGTCACATGGCTAAACTAATGTTGGTGATGGAAAGATGTTGATTGATTTAGTTGTACCTAAATATTAAGAATTTCATTTTCTACACCCCATTCAACATCCTCTTTGATCATATTATCTACCAGGAAGGATGTTTAGTCAAACTAATGAAAATCATAGTAATTTTAGAATATGTATGCACTAGAGAATGTCCTTGTGTTATGGTCATTCAATATATTACCATATATTTATCATGGGGCATGCTCAACTAATAATGTAGAAGGAGGAACTACTATGAAAATGTGTCCCATTTGTATGGATTGTAGAATGTGAAAAGGGTTTTTCCAAGTTAAAATGGTGGATGGTTATGGCTCCAATTCTTGTTTTTCCTAATTGGTCAAAAAGTTTCCATGTCCATGTGGATTCCACTACAATTGCATTGGGAACATGTTGGCATAGTTAGGGGAACACATGCTACACCACCCAAGGTAATTTTCTACAAAAAAATTGTAATTACACAACCATGAAATGCAAAGGCCTGGTGATGGCATATATGCTACAAAATTTCAAGTATTATCTTCTGGACCAGTCCTTCAAGTTGTTCATTGATAATTTAGAGGTCAAGTATTTGGTTAACAATAAATGTTGGAAGGTTAATTCTATCGATGTTTGCTACTATTTTACAAGTTTGATTTTGAAGTGGTGGTTAAACTAGGTAAATAAAATGTGGGACCTAATCACCTCTCGAAAATCCACAATTGGAACAATGTTGGGATATCTCATAAAGTGTTGAATGTAGATATCTTTTGCATGGAAGTAGTTCTTGAATTCTTCACTAATATTTCCAACTTCAAATATAAATCTACATGCACTAGAATAATATGGTGATAATAAAGATTGATATCTCATAATTAAGGATACAAATTATTAGTTAATCATATGGTACTTGCGCACATTATCAATGGATGGGATTCTTGACTACTATGTGTTGGATCATGAATGATAGGTGGTGCTCTAGGAATCCCATGATGGACATATAAACATACATTATAGTGAGAAGACACAACTATCACAACATACATTACAATGAGACATGTTGGATGCAAGTATCATTTAACTAGGATAGAGTGCACTCTCCACTCCATTATTCATATTATTATCTTCATTCACTCCTATCAGTACATATTCTCCCTTTCTCTTCTCTCATTTGTTTACTTAGGGTTCATATGTGTGTGTGTGTGTGTGTGTGTGTGGTTAGGATTTTGTACTAAAAATTTGTTATAGTTGTATTGGTCAATGTAAGAATACAAAAAAAGGTTTTTCCCACAGTCTATGATTCATACTTTGTTAAAAAAACTGATGCTTTTCTACCAAAATACAATTATATCCTTTCATGAGGATTATGAACTTTTAGTAGTACAAAGCCTACTTTAAAAAACACTTTGTTATCACCCTGTAATTTCCCAGGCTGGGGAGGAAATCGACAGGGGTAACCACAAAACCACTTCGAGTCAAGGATCTAGCCCTCCAAGACTTAGAGAGTGATCTCTATGTCAGATTTAGATTTGTTTGAGTATGGGTCTTGGGCTAGCTATGCAGAATAGGATTTGTTTTTAGAGTTTTTGGTTGAGACCACAAAAAAGGGCCATTGGGAAAAATGGATTCAAGAGGTTAAGACGATAGATAAATGAATAACTAAGACAAAATGTGACCAGGCAGGATAATCATGTCAGTGGATCCTTTGAGCTTATAAAATGGGAAAAGAAGAATAGATTGAAATTCATTTCAAATGCAGAGCAGAGCTTATCTGAATTCCACATTTCAAACTTGGAAGAAAACATAAATATTGTTTCGAGCCAACACAGGGTGTTAAGAACAAATCATGCACATTATCTTCTCATAGACCATAAAGAAAGAAAAATCATGTGAAACAGGAAAGTAACAAGTTACATCAGGGAAAAAATTCACCACTTAAACACGACACAAGAATCTGGAAATATAATGCCTTTGTATTCATTCATAAAAGTCACTTACAGATTTTGAAACATTTCTACAGTGGATGGGGACATCCTATGCCATCCTTCCCTGTCAGTCTAACACTCTTGACTATGGCCTCTATGGGCTTATATAATATTCATAAAGCAATTTCAGATCCTCAAAACATGGATCTAAAAATTACAAGTGTTTATAAAATCTATCCTATTACAAAATTCTAGGAGGTAGATCCTCTTCATAAGTGATTTAACATTATAGTCTTCGACATCTGTATAGCCTTGTTGGATAATGATAGAATTGCTTGAAATCTTTCACTGACACCTGAGCCATGAATCAATTATCTTCAACCAAAATGGAATCATCTTTGAACCTTTTTCCTTTTTATTTTCCTTAAAATCTGAAAAGATGTTCCTTCTCATCTATTTAGGAGTTGGGATGCATCTAAAAATCTCCTCGAGTGATCTGGAAGCCAATGGATCTGATCTGGGAGAACATGTTGTCCTTTTTTACATCTCTGCACTTTCTACAACTAACATGTATAGAAAAGATCTGATTTAGCTGCCGAAAGTTAGGGGATTTGGCAGCTAACAACACCTCTGTGGACCAAAATAAGCTGTCGAAAATCCTGAGTTTTCAAAAACCATTCAAAATTGCAAAATTTGATTCCTTTACTCTGTCTAATTATTAGGATTCCTTGTTTAGGTCCATAGCAACTTCAACCAAAGCTTCTAGACCAAGGTGAGCTCTTGGTTTTGGTTTTCTATGTGCTATCTTAAACCTCAAGAGTTTGATCATTTGGTAAAGTTTCTGGTTTTTCTTAGACAGTCTATTATTCTTCCTTTTTAGAGATACATACATCAGGACTAACCTTTTAAATGAGTCTCTTACCTCATCAGATGTTCTTTTCATAGCCTGATTTTGAGATTTGATGACTCTTTCTAACATCATAAGCTCTGTCACTTTCTCTTTCAGCTTCTGAATCTTGGATGCTCTACTGATCTTATTTTTTGTTGATGTCTCAGGTACTTCAAAGGATGGAGTTTCAACTTCAGTTTCCTCTCTCTTCTCTATGGGTGGTTCAGACTCAGAATCTGAGTACGGAAAATTCAAGATGTTTTTAGTAACAACATTTCACTGGCCATCTATTCCCTAATCAAAATCAAGCTTCGTTTTTTCCTTCTTAGACCTGGGTGAAGGGGTTGGTTGTTCTTTCTGAACTGGTGACAGAGACCTTCTCTTTCTCTTACTGCTCTTTGGTGTAGATGAATTCTTGGTAGGTGTCTTCTTACCCTTAGTTTGGATCTCTTGCTCAAATTCTCCCAAAAATAGGAGATAGTCCCATGTATTCTCTCTTCTCTGGAGTTCCTCCATCACTATAAGCTTAATAAGGCCATGATGGAAAAATCTACTATTTTCTTTCTCAGGTTTAGCTTGGAATTTTTGTGCCATCTTGTTGAGGCTCCTATGAAGATAATGAGGCAAATTCAAAGGGTTTCTGCCTGTGAAATGATTGATAAGCCTGAAATGGTACAACATGACCCTTCCATACCTCCCTTCATGGGTTATCTACACATGAATAACCTTCAACAATTTCTACAATTTGTCTTCCAAGTAATTTATAGGAACATGTTTTTTCCAAATAATGCTTTGGAATTATGGCTTAAGGTAAGATCTAAATTCAATGTCTTTAATGGAAGTGATCTTGAACCATATTTCACCCTCTCCAGGCATATCAATTGTTGCAGCAACACTTGCCTCATCTATCTTCATTTCCAGAGGACCCAATTGCACTTTGGCTCCATCAAAACTTTTGGCAAAGGCCTCTGTGATTCCCTGATGATACCCTTGTAATTTCTTACAAAACCTGTAGAAACCTGCATCCTTGAACATTTGAAAAATATCTGGATGAGATTCTAGATAGGAAATATCTTGCAGCTCCCTCCTGAGCAATGCTCCTCTAGTAGTTATCTGCAAAAAACCTGTTAATATCTTTAAAATACTAAAATCTAGGTTGATGGATGGGAGACCAGTGCTAGGAAAAAGGAGAGAGGAAAAACAAATGAGGGAAATTTGTGAGACCAAAAAATTTGTGGATGGTTGAGATTTTAAAACAAATACTCAGCAAATAAGGAACCTTAGATCATGATGTTTATTTAAAACCGACTAAGACATACCTCCATGTGATTTGCTGCACGAAATGGTGATGGCGAATGAAATCATGATGAGGTTTTCGAATTGATATCTTAGGGTTTAATGATTTTTTAAAACCTCAATTAGAATCATAACAAATCGCCCAGATCGTGACAAATGATCCTCATAGACGATTTCAACAACATTTAAGATCATCATGACCTGTGTAATGATGGTGGTTTGAGATCCCGATGGGACAGTCTAACTGTTAGGAAACTCTACACTTTCGGTAGCTAACTAAGAGTTGTGCCTACCTTTTAGCTATCGAAACTAGGAACTTTCGGCAGCTTGCAAAACATAAAATTTGACCCTTAGCTATCAAAAGCTATTTCTTTGACCTTTTATATTCAAAAGTTTCAAACCATCTCTTGCCAACTTTGGATATACCTGGACACCTCTTTGAAATATAATATACACGACTAGACCATTACTCTTGAGCTTATTATCATGAAGACAATCTCAAAATGATCAAAGAAGAATCTCCAAATAGGTAATTGAAGACTAGATGACTATATCATAGGACCCTAACACACGTCAAAACAATTCAGGATTTTAGTTTTTCATAGCCACCCTAGCCTAGTTTATGTTGCCCGTGCTTTTCAATTCTAGCCTTGGTTGCTTTGGAGGTGTCTGGTAGCCTACATATGGAATTTTTGAAAATAAATAAATATCGGAATTGTTACTTAAAACAAGAAAGAAAAATATAAATGATCATATTTCACTAATAATATGACATGTGTTGTAACTTACTGGACCAGCTTGTGGATGTCTTCCTTGTTTTTTAAACACGTTCTCCTTTGCATCCTCTATCAGGGCCTTCCACTCTTTCTTCAGAACCATGGGAGGGTGCTCATGCTTGAGGTCTAATTGCAATTTATCCCTATATTGGGCCCTGGTATATTTTAAATTCTCACCGACTAACTTTGTAACCACTTTCTTGTTGAACGTGTAGTTGAACAAGTTTACAATATGGTCTATCAAATCATCTTTCTTTTTTCTATCTTGGCCATTCCACCGTGTGTGAATGGTGGGGCCAAACAACTCCAATGCTTTTTCATTTAAGTTTCTATAGAAAACATTATTGTTTCCTGCATAAACGTGTTATCCATTAATTTATAATAATCTCAACAAATGTCCATTTCAATTTCATGATGAAAATGAATCAATTAATTAACAATTACCTACAATCTTATGAATATTGATCGGAACACATGCATCATCCACCAGAAAGGTGACATCTAGTGATCATGTGCTTTTAATTCATTCTTCTCCATGCAAAATAGTTTCCTCTCCATCTACAGTACGCTCCTCTATGGAGTCATGTGGAGTCCCAGGCTCCAGATCATCATGCTCTGGCATGTCATGTCGGTCAACATCATTGCACTCATCAATGGATTCAAGGGGAACCTCAGGAGGATAAAAAATCCTCACTTGTAATTTTCTATGTCGACATTTGTGTTGCATTGGACCATCACTACTACCTACAACAATTGCAGGATCGACAGGTTCCCAATGCACGGGGTTTAAAAACTCCTACAAACAGAAAACTTTTCTTTATTAGATCATATAGAAAATATAAAACAAAAAAAACGGATATAAAATTGTCATACCTAATAAAAATATGTGAATATGCCACTTACCCAAAAATTAGTTATTATATTTTGTAGCTCTATAATTATTGCATTGTCCTCTTGTGGCAGGGGTCTTTTGCTAAGCAAACCTAGATATTCTATGTTTCCTTGTTCAAGGCCTTCACTACAGTTGTTATTGGGTCAGTGGAATAAAATATTTCATCCTCATCAATATCCTCAGTGGGTGCCTTCCCATGTTAACCATGCCAAAATACATTGATGAATAAAATTAATGAAATGAACTTTAGCATTTGAGAAATTTGGTTATTGTAGTCATAATTTATTATTGTATTTAACATTTACCTATTGAGGCACAACAGGTGCCTTTCCACGGTCACTTTCCACAATCACCTTAGACAGATGTAGTGGGCGATTTTTTACCACGGTCACCCTGGACCGAAGTTGACACAATAAATCTATCAACAAAAGTTATAAAATTTACATGTAACATTTAAAAAATGAAATATTGCAGTAATATCAAAAAAAAAATAATGAAATTTCAGAAATTTAGTTGTTGTAGTCATAAGTTGTTATTGTCTTTAACATTTACTTGCTCAAGCACAGCAGGTGCCTTTCCACGGTCACCCTGGATAGAAGTTGACACAATAAATCAATCAACAAAAGTTATGAAATTCACCTGTAACATAAAAAAAATGAAATATTGCAATAATATCAGACAAAAAAAAAAAAAATGAAATTTCACAAATTTAGTTGTTGTAGTCATAAGTTGTTACTGTATTTAACATTTACCTGTTGAGGCAGAACGGGTGCCTTTCCACGGTCACCCTATACAGATGTAGTGGGTGATTTTCGGCCACGGTCACCCTAGACAGAAGTTGACACAGTAAATCAATCAACGAAAGTTATGAAATTCACCTGTAACATTAAAAAAATGAAATATTGCAGTAATAACAGAAAAAATAATAATAATAATAATGAAATTTCAGAAATTTAGTTCTTGTAGTCATAAATTGTTACTATATTTAACATTTACATGTCGAGGCACAATGGGTGCCTTTCCATGGTCACCCTGGACAGATGGAGCCTGTGATATTTCACGATCACCCTGGACAGATGTTGACACAATAAATTAATCAACAAGAGTTATGAAAGTAATTGTAACATTAAAAAAATGAAATATTGCAGTAATATCAGAAAATAAATAATGAAAAATGAAATATATGCGGTAAAAATTTGAAATTATAACAATGATTGATCAAAGGTTGAGTTGAATGGTATGTAATATATTTAACCCCATAGTCGCACCCCCTCTATCTATTCGATTGAAGTTGTAATTGATCAACAACTCTTCACCTGGAACTATTGTTTTGTTGCACATACAAATATACAATTTCCTTCACATCCCTCAAATATGCAATTCGTTTTCTTAGTTGTTGCCACTGGTCGTGTACTATTTATAAATCCCACAATGTTTCCAGTATCTTTTGGTCTTCCATCAATATACATAGTGGCCCATTTATTTTGATTTTTATCTACTAGTTGTATATAATTTACGACAACTCGGTATCTCTGCATACTTCACGTATATCGGACCAACATCAACCAGTGATTGTATTTGTATAATGGTCTGGCATACTCCATCAATTCAACTACAGTGCCATATCCGAACTTTATGCCATCCATGGAAAATAACCCCAATCCATGTAAGGATGGAGGAGCAATGTGATTCATCCTCCCACTAATGAAGAAATCAATGTCCACTTCAGGTAGCTCCTTAGGTACCCATCATTGCACTAGATGTCTATACCTCAAGGGAAACTCAATGTCACCTATTCTCTCAGTATCATAATTACATGACCCTCCATTGGCAATAAAAAATTGCATGCGTATACCAAATATTTTCCTTACCTTTTCAGATCTAGTTTATCTATAACCAGTAGATCTAGTACAACACGTATAACTTTCAACCTCTATTAGTATATCTTGATCATCACTCAAGGAAGATAGATCTGATCGATACCTATTTGGTGGTACCTACACTCGTTAAAGCAAGAAGACAAGTTATCGTGTGAATATAAGTTTGTGGTACCAACACTCGAAAAAATGAGAAGATAAGTTAGTGAGCAAATATTTAGGGAACCCATGTTTTGCTTGGAGAATATACTTGATTCTATTGTATGTAACAAACTTATTGGGGTGCTTGTTTACTTGATTCATATCATACTGGCATCCCATTATTGTTATCTTTGTATGCTTTGGGGTGTGAGTCTTCTCTTTTATAGTTGCATAAGTTTCATATAGTTGCATAAGTTGCATATAGTTGCACAGTTGCATATAGTTGCATATAGTTTCATAAGTTCCATATAGTTTCATAAAGTTTCATAATTGCATAAGTTGCATATAGTTGCATAGTTGCATAAAGTTGCATATAGTTTCATAAGTTGCATATTTGCATATAGTTGCATATAGTTGCATAGTTGCATAAAGTTGCATATAGTTGCATAAGTTGCATATTTGCATATAGTTGCATATAGTTGCATAGTTGCATATAGTTGCATTGTTGCATAAAGTTGCATGTTGCATAAATTTGCATAAAGTTGCATAAGTTCCATAAAGTTGCATAAGTTGCATGTTGCATAAAGTTGCATAAGTTACATAAGTTGCATGTTGCATAAAGTTGCATAAGTTACATAAGTTGCATGTTGCATAAAGTTGAATAAGTTGCATAGTTGCATAAAGTTTCATAAGTTGCATAAGTTTCATAGTTGAATAAAGTTGCATAAGTTGCATGTTGCATAAATTTGCATAAAGTTGAATAAGTTGCATAGTTGCATAAAGTTTCATAAGTTGCATAAGTTGCATAGTTGCATAAAGTTGCATAAGTTGCATAGTTTCATAAAGTCGCATAAGTTGCATAGTTGCATGTTGCATAAAGTTGCGTAGTTGCAATAAGTTGCATAGTTGCATAACTTGCATAGTTTCATAAGTTGCATAAGTTCCATAGTTGCATAAACTTGCATATAGTTGCATAGTTTCATAAATTGCATTGTTTCATAAGTTACATAAAGTTCACAAGAGGAGCGCCCAAAGGCAAGCTGTGTTGGCAAGAGGAGCACCCAACCAACAAAACCGAAAGAGCCAGCGGCACGGGTGCGGTGGGAAAAAACCTTGGGGTTTCCCGAATGCAAGGCAAACTTAGGGTTTCCAGAGGCAATGCAACGCAAGTTGGCAAGAGGGGCACCCAAAGGCAAGCTGAGTAAGCAAGAGGAGTGCCCAACCAACAAAACCAAGGAGCCAGCAACACAACTCACATCTGGGAAGAAACTTGGGGTTTTCCAAAGCCAACGCAAACATGGGGTTTCGCTACAGCACACCAAGGCGAGTTGAAAAGATAGGTTCCCGGAGGCATGGAAAGAGGGAGATCCCACATCAACGAAGGGATTCAAAATGCAAGGTAGGAGGAGTTGGTAAATAGGGGGGTCAAAAGGCTACGCAAAGCGAGTTGGCAAGATGGGCAACCACATGATTATGTTCACCTACTTATTAAATAGAGGTTTTGAAAGATGAATATATAGGAATTTGAGACATTGTTTCTTGATTTCAATGCATTTCAGGATAAGTTGAAAGATTTCATTCATATTGTAAAGACATCTATAGTAGGCATCAAGATCATTGGCCAACTTTATGTTGGTGCATTCTCTAATGATATGTAAGTGTGGTTCTGATGACATGTAAATTTCAACTTGGCATGTATTTCACACTTTCTTTACCACATATACAAAATAAAAAGGTCTTTTTCCACCAAAACCAAGATAAACCCGAGAGGTAGTAACCCTATCTATTAATAATTTCCAATTGGTTTGGGAGTGATCTAGTAAAATGTGTAGAAGTGGTGGTCCAACATAGGGTAGAGGGTTGGCTATGGGAGATATTGTAGTCAGAGAGAAGGTGATTGTTCTTCTTCATATGTCTAGTTGCCCCAGAATTTTCAATCTATTCTTGTGATGAAGTTGAATACAATAAAGCAGAGTGCAGAGTGATATGTGCAGTACTGGAAATACTAGACTTGTCTTCTAAGAGTTTATTTATGTTAGTTGTTTACCTGGCAACATTGTCAATCATCTGAAGATGGAGGAGACATATTTTGAAGGAATGTCCTTACTTATGGAAATAAGAGAAGACCATCTTTTTCTTCAAGGATTTGGGAGTTTCCCTGTAGACTCATGGCTACATAGGATATATACTTTTTGAATCTACCCAAGCAAGAGAGATCTGCATGGTTGCATTAGATTCATTTTTACATCTTTGCGAGAATGATAATTTTAGTAGATATCATGATAATGGTGTTATCTCCATGTTTATTTTTCATGAATAGTTTAGTAGTTCATAAGGAAATAGATATGGAGGAAATTATTTTTTATCTAACATAAGATTTTAGATTTTTTTTTTTCTTATGAAATCACAGAAATGCATCCCTCTAATACAATGTATTTTTCAGGATACTTTGGGTGAACTTTATAGGAGGGCATGTGAGAGATTCAAACTCATATCTGAAAAAGTGATTCCCTAATTTCAATTTAAGTAATTCCCTATTTTCAACTTATGTATTAGATTATTTATTAACAATACATGTGTTTGTGTTCTTTTCCTTAAAAGCAAATTTGCATTTGAAATTTTAAGGGGAGGACAAGACACAATCTTTTGTCACTTTTCCTTGTATTCTCTCTTACTCCGCTCAAAGTAGGCTCAAACTCTTGCCTCCTTTCCCTGCTCCCTTTCATCCAGTTGTCACCTATATTCCTTTTCTCCATTCAGGAAATCTTTTGACATTGTGTTCAAGTCATTGTTTGTCTCGTAGGTGTACATGGGGCAAGCCATATTATCATATTAAAATAAAATATTCTTCTATAGCATGTCCCAACATGATTTCACATGGAATCATCAATACTTAGGTGAGTGCATATATCATGTTCTCTACCTTCCTCTATTTCACTTTTTCATTTACATTCATATTGTAGTTGTTTCTTTCTTAATCAAGTGGTAGTTAGACTTGTTCTTCTCCCTCGTCTCCTAGCATATCTTACTTGTCATGAATTGATGCTTATCACCTCTCTTTTCTCTTTGTTAGCATTGTTTGCAAGAACATTCCCATGGGAAACCCATGTGTATTTCCACTTTTCATCGATATAGGGATATGTTGGGTTCCCACGATGGTTATCAAGCAAAGAATTATCACGTGGTGAATTCTATCCTTATGTCAAGTTAATTGCTTGAGCAAACTTTTCTCATGAGTACTCTCCTATTTTCTTATGCATATTTTATTTTCCAATTAGTGTCGCCTTATTTTCTTTGTCTTCAATTGTTTCTTTTCCTTTCAATATTCTTCATGCAACTTGTTTCTATTCTATTCTATGATGTATATCTCATGAAATGGGGGTGAAACTTAGTTTATGGTTTCTACACTTCATAGTGTATGGCTTCCACACTTCATATTGATCATACACATATCCCATCGCATATTGGTGTGTAGAGTATTTCATGGTGCATTTCCCATACACAACCTACACTAGGAAAACACTTAGGTCCTCCTAGTGATGGATCATA
>ML778575.1:447783-468277 GCA_009831015.1 Picea engelmannii
TAATGAAAGTGGTCAAAATTTCTCAAACTTGAATCACTCGACACCATACACTAGCCTCTAAGTTGTTTTGTAGAGAAAATGTCAATCTTTGAAATTCACCACTAAAAAAAGAATTCCATCCACTTGTCATCCACAATTGGGTTAAGTTGGTTTAAATTATGACGTGTTGATTTGCATCTACATACAATGGTCACAATTTTATACTACTTACAATGGTCACGATTTTATTTTCTAAGACACTTTGGCATGTTCTCATTTTTCATTGTCTGACTAGTAGATTTCATCATGTTATCATAGATTTCGTCATGAATTTTTTATATTTTAGCTACTCCTTATTAATAATGTATAAACAAGTTACATCAACTACAAACTAGAAAAAATCACTACATCTAAAATTGTGTGTGATTATAAAAAATTGAGAGAAACAACATCACATAAGAATATAATGTTATATGACTAACCTAACCTAATACTAGACTAAAAATATGACATTAATATATATATAGGAACAACATCATAGAAACACAAAAGTTAGAGAGCTAACAAGGTCGCTAGGGAATAGAATTAGACCTAAGAGGATTTTTTTTTCACTTTCTATTTCAAACATTAGTCCAACCAGTAAAGTTGTTATGAGTTGGTGGTTTTGTAATAAGGATTAAATTTACATAAGGAATTGTAGGCTCAAATTAATCTAGATTGATAATGACATATGTTTTTAATGTTTGAATTGACTTATTGATGGTGTAATTTTCCCTCTTCTTCAAATACTTCTTCGGAAAATATTTTTCTTGACATTTCACATAAATTTTCATAGAATATACTAACTAGATCCAAAAACCAATGACATGAATTATGGTACTGCACATATAATATATTACCAAGAAAAAAACGAGCTACATGAAATTTCATTTGATCAAAAATTTACAAGTTAAATGAGTACATAAATAAAAAAAAAGCATACTAACCTTGCAAGTTCAAAATCCGAGCTATGTAGATTGAGAATTGGATATGTTCAACCGGTGGGTGACGGAAAAAATAAACAGCTCAAACAAAAGCCATGAATAGTGTCGCAACTATAGCAATTATGTCACAAAGTCTCTTAAATACAAGTATATATAGATCAAATAGTCAACTAGCCGTTAGCAGATGCTTTTTTAGAAAGGCAAAATATATGTGGTAATAGCGACGAACTTTCATGGCAATAGCGATGAAAAACCTGCCCAGTTTAAAAAACATATTCGTGGCAATAGCGACGAACTTTCGTAGCAATAGCAATGAACTTTCGTGGCAATAGCAATGAAAATCTCGCCCAATTTAAAAAAAAAACATGAAAATAATGGAAACGTGGAATAATCCGCCCATATGTAGTAGTGACCCACTACCTAATTAGATCGCCTAGTTTTAATAATAGGTCCAACAATTGATTCTTGGGTATATAAACACTTAGCATATGCATTGTATCAAACAAATGAACTATTTTTATCTCATCATAGTAGGGAAACCTCATGAATTGAGTGGGATAACATTTCATTACTCGTGGAAGCCCATTATTAATACCTTCGTGATGGTGGCCTTCATGAAGAATAAAAGAAATGACGACAATAATTATCAAATATGGTAAAAACAATTCAATGATTAAACTAAAAATTCAAAACATTACATATACGATACATAAATAAATTGTGTACCTTGACGATTTCTATTATATTGCAACCTCCATAGGTGAGGTGTCATTCTTCGTGGTTTTAAACTAGTCTCTTCGTTCCCATTGAAAATATGTTTTTCGGTAGTACGATACCTATGGTTCTTAGGGAGGAGGTGCCTATACTCATCAAACACCACATTTCCTAAACTTTTTGAATGAAGATACTTCATCTTAGGACCACAAACTGGACATGCAAATTTACCCTTTGTTTGAATACCTGCAACATATGGATTAATGTCAATTATATGATGAGATTATTTAAAAATTAAACATGCAGCATGATATATTTATAAAATTATATAGTATTAAAGAGCAATAGAATGCGTATACATACCACAAAAATGTGTTAGTCCCGGGTGTTAGCGATCAAAAATAACTTGCTAATGATTTCCAAATCACATGATAAGGCGAGCATTAAGTAGAAGAATCATTTTTTATCTTAAGATTTAAAGGCTTAGAGAGAAGCTCTTAAAGATGGTATTTCCATGTATAAACTGATTTTCTTCTTAAATTAAACCTAAGTTTATTTTAAGCTTTTTGGTGGCTAAGTGGAAAATTTACAGTGTAATGAGCCATCGAAAATCTTTGACTTTCGGCGGCTAAAAGGAAAAATACACAACTAATGAGCCGCCGAAAGTGCTGAAGAGTCTAGAATTTAATTATTTCTACCCAGATCATGTTTTTCAAGTTCCAAAACACGTGGGAATGGTATCAAATTAAAGATAATAATTATCAGAAGTTAAATCATCCTCCTCATTAAGTTTTGAAGACATATGGCGAAAGAAGGAAGCCAAATGGAATTTCTATTTTTGATAGAAATCGCCCAATTATCAAACAGAGATCTCGAAATCCATGATCTTCACCTGTAGACTGCCAAGTAATGCTAAGAGGGTCAATTCGACCTACAATAATCTTACTTTTCATATCCTTTTTTATTATATTTAGTTTTAGTTATTTTCAAATCCATTTTTATAGGATCTTGAAATTGTGATGTAAAGGCTATAAAGCCTGAGACCTTTGATACACCATGGGAGGGGAGTCTGAGGACTATGTTTCAAGTCTGGAGACTAGACCATGATGATATTGTACTGAGACTTTTTACATATAATACAGATCACAAGTTCCTTTCACTGTTTATGTCAGGTTACCATCTTCTCTCTTTTTTTGTGCTTGACTGATTACTGTTGTCTAAGTTTATCTAGTTGCAAATGACTGTCATCTCATTGGTCAACTCGTAAACACTGATTTAATAAGTAATCTATGCTATATTTATTCATCCCATCACACATCTGATTTGGTTGATAGAGATAGACTTTCTTCACCCACCACTCAGTTACTCATCTGATTATACACTTTTGAAAGAATTGTCTCATCTAATTATACACTTTTGAAACAATTGTCTCATATGATTATATTACTAAGTGTCTTAAGTGTGAGCCAGTAGTTTATGTGTCCCATTTGATCCAACCTACAAAGAAAAACAAAACATATTTTAAGTTACCAGGCTTCTTCTACCTACAACTTGAGAAGGACTCCTGGAGTGATAACAAAATGGCGTTGTTGACGGGGAACAAAAGTGAAAGTAGATTTTCCTTGGGAGAATGACATAGATTTGTTTCATGATGGAAGACAAGAGATAGAAATAATATTCGACTATAATCATTTTCCTGGAAACTCCACATTAAATACTCCACTGGGAAGGATCCAGTTGATAAAAGATGAAGAGGTTGAATTCAAAATCCAGGCATCAGTTCATTAGTTTGCTTCATGAACTATTGTTGTTCTTTATTAGCTCCTTCATATCTTTACCTTCACATGTTAAAATAATTATCCTTTGTTTTGTATATTCTGAGGATTATCAGACTTCTTTTATATATCCATCTTTAGAAGAAGATTTGCAGCCTGCTTGCATTGTAGATGTTGATTCGATCATTTTGCCTCAACCTGCTAATAAATATGACCACTATATTTCATTTCCTTCAAAATATGATCAACCATGTGATCTTGAAGAAATTAAAATTGTTTCAAAACCCTGTGAGATTTCAACTCTTCTTGCCATAACTTCTGAATCTTGTCAACAACTTGTTATCTCTCATGATAAGCCCACAACCTTTCAAATCGAAATCAGGATGAAGATGTTTAAGACTTTAAAATTGCCTTCTCTTCTTCATCCTTATCCTCTTGATTGTTATGAATATCTACCTCATTTTCTGGAGAGAATCAAGCTTCATTTGAAAGTCATTTGGAATCCTTTAAATATTTTATTGATCATTTTCAAATTGATCATGAAGATGTGATCATGAGATTTTTCTCTAAATCTTTGATCAGAGATGTTGTTTGGTTTAAGAGTCTGAGAGTTGATTCCATCGACTCTTGGATCAAATTCTCTAATGTTTTTGTGAAGAATTGGGGTGAACATAAATCACCAGATTCTTACCTTGCTGATTTCTATGCTTTGGAGAGAGAACAAAATGAAACTTTTCCTACTTTTAATCGAAGATTTTGCAGCATATATGATGCAGCACCCCCTGCCTCAGCAGGCTCTGTGCGACCTCTTGGTCTTAGGATCATTCTTAATCTCCCTTTGAGTCTGATTAACTCTTTGATTCCCCGTAGTAATATCCAACACACAAGTGTTTAACCACAGGTCCTTCTTAGGAGTTACACCTATGCAAACAAGCACCAAGCACCAACTCTTACCCACACAACTGACTGATATGACCAACAGTCTTCACCCAAAAAGGTATTTTGGGTTTTGCGACTTCACAATCACTGATGTGAGTAATCTGACTCGTCAATCCAAAAAACCCCAAAAGGATAACGAATCCTTTGACTCCTCCCTTGACTTAACTTGATGTGACCACTGTTTAAAACCTGGGACCCAAATAATTCGACACTTCGGAATTTTTCTTATCGACGATTTGCAGTGAAACAACACCCTTCACCGATGACCAAAATAGTGATAAATCCTCATCTTGATCAATGGATCTGAGCTCCTCATGATCTGATAGTCCTGATTCAATCAGGATTTTGTGAATCGAGAGTTCGCAACTCTCGACCCCAAGTCACAACTTATTTGGTTACCCGAATTCTGAAAGGGAAAAATTCGAGTGTGAGATCAATGGCTCTCATTGATTCGGATCCAACAGTCTCTAATCCTCCTGAGCTTGTGAGTGTTTAAGGACTCTCATCCCTAACCTTTCCCCTGATCTACCAGATCCAACAGTCCATGGAACTTCGACAATTCTCCCTCTGAAATTTCAAATGTTCGTTCAGACTTCTCAAGGATTCTTGCCAATTTACTTGACGCCTTTCTTCTTCTGAACTTAGCTTTTATGAGGTGAATTCATACCTCGTCTCCCTTAGAACACTTGAGAGTTTTTATCTGTCTACCTCAGAACACTTCAGAGGTTCTATCCCTACTAAGCTTGTTCTGTTGCAAACTCAAGGTTCCAACAGGATTCCTACGCGCACTCCTTGTGGCATTCACAATAACCCCTGGTTATTTTCACTCTTCAACTCTGTGCACTCCTCTGCAACAGTAGCTCTTCAAACTCCCTCCTTGGTTGGAATAGTCTAAGACTTCCACTCACCTGCGCACTCCTTGCACGGATCTGTGCGATACTTACACTCCCATTGGTATAGGAACAACAGTATCCCTCCTGATCTTTTCTGAGATAAAACTCAAAACCCTGTCAACGCACTCTATGCAGACCTTCACTACACTCCTTGTAGGAATCCTCATGATGAGAAACAATTGAAACTCATACTTCTCTTCTCACAGACTTCATACATTCAACATGAATTCACGAGCATACACACACATAGCATTGAAACAAATGCGTAACAGAGAACATAAGAAAGACAGTAAACATACCATTAAAAATAGATGTAAACAACAACCACTACAACACCATGAAATGGAATTAAATAACAGTTTTATATTAATCCCAGTTCTCCTATACATGGGTTCAATAGCAAAAGCTATCTGCTTATACAATCCTAAAATATGTGTTCTTCTATCTCTATGATCTCTACAGCTCTACATCTTACACAATTGATTCTCTAAATCCAACAATACAAGCGAGGGTGTCTTTTACAATTTTTCCCTCCTACTTTACAAGCTATCTAATCTAAAATAAAAGCTATAACAACTTTACATAAATTACAATAAATGCCTTTTTATCTGACAGATGAGAGAAATGCTCATAATATGTTTACAATCTCCAAAACATAAATGCAAATACATTCTCCTAACTATTACTATAATGTTCCTTCATTCAAATTCAAAATGTATCAAAATGTGTGTTGGTGCAATTCCAGTTGTTTTCCTCTTCTGTGCTTGCTTCGATGGCTTGCCTACGATGCTCCTGCATCATACTCCCTTGGAAGAAAAATTCATGAACTCTTATTCATGAGCTCATGCACTGTCTGTCCATGTCTTTGGATATCTTCTTTGCTTTCCCAACTGGCATCTTCAGTAGGGTTTCCTCTCCATTTTACTAAATACTCAAAGTATTTCTTCCTTCGGGTCTTTTTGTTGACTCTCTGGTCAAGGATCTTTTCCATCTGCGGCTTTTCAGCTACAGCCATCTGTCTAACCCACTAAAATTCTTCTTGATCCTTCTCTGTTCCTACTTCATCTGCTCTGTATGGATACAGATTTGCTACATTGAATATGGGTGATATTCCTACCCCATTCGGAAATTCAATCTCATAAGCATTGGCCTCAAATTTTCTTATGATCTTACACGGTCCAATTTTCTTCATTTTCAACTTATTGTATGTTCCCCTTGGGAACCTTTCTTTCCTCAAATGCACTGGAACTAAATCTCCTACTTCAAACTAAAGTTCTCTCCTATTCTTATCTACTTTGTGTTTATATTCTTGGTTGGAATTCTTTAACCGCCCTTTAATCTGATTGTGGAGCTCTTGCATCTCTGCTGCAAAATCCTCTACTTCAGCACTTCTGAAATCACTCTGTTCTAAGTCTCTCAACTCATATACTCCTCTCGGTTGCATTCCATACATAATATGGAATGGGCTATGTCCTATACTCCTGTTTGGTGAATCGTTGTATGCAAATTCCACTTGTGGAAGAATCTGATCCCACTGACTGTGATGTTCAGCCACCAAACTTCTCAATAAAACTCCCAAACTTTGGTTCACTACCTCAGTCTATACATCCGTCTAAGGATGATATGCTGAGATAAAAGATAAATTTTTTCTCATCTTCTTCCATAGTATCCTCCAAAAATGGCCAACAAATTGGTATCTCTTTCCAAAACAATACTCCTGGGTAAGCCGTGAAGTCTAACAACTTCTTTGAAAAACAGATTTGCAATGTGAGTTGCATCACTAGTTTTTTGACATGGTATGAAAAGTACCATTTTAGAAGATCTTTCGAATACCATGAATATGGAATCATAACCCCTCTATGTCCTTGCCAGTCCTAACACAAAATCCATGCTTACCGCATCCCGCAGCCTCTCTGGTACTGGAAATGGTTGATACAATCCTGTGTTTTGTCTTTTCCCCTTTGCATGCTAGCAAATCCTGCATCCGTTCACAAATTCCTGGCCAATAATATAGACTTTTCAGTTGCACAAATTTTTTATCATGGCCGAAATGTCCATCCAATCCCCCACTATGTTTTTCTTTCAGACGATTCTCTCTCATAGAACTCTTTGGAATACACAACTGATTTCCCTTGAATAATAATCCATCCTGAATTAAATATTCAATCCATTGGATTCTGTCTCTGAGAACTGGATTCTCACATGCTTCATAAGCCTCTTTAAAATCTGTATCATCTCTGTACATGTCCTTAAGGTTATCAAAACCTAAAGTTTTCACTTTGAACTCCTGCAGAATCAAACATTTCTTGCTCAATGCATCAACAACCTTGTTAGCAATTCTAGAAATGTGCTTTATAACAAAAGTAAAATCATGCATATAATCAACCCATTTTTCATGCTTTTGGTTCAATTTCTTCTATCAAGTTACGAATTGTAAAGCATGGTTATCTCTATACAAGACAAACTCCTTTGGAACCAAGTAATGCCTCCATTTCTTCAGTGCCTGTATGACTGCATAAAATTCTTTATCATACGTGGAATATTTCACTTTGGCATCATTAAGCTTCTCACTGAAATATGCAGTCGGTCTATTGTCTTGACTCAAGACTGCTCCAATCGCAAATCCACTTGTGTCACATCTAACCTGAAATGTTTTACTGAAATCTGGCAGAACTAGAACTGGTTGTCCAGTTATCATCTCCTCTAGCAACTTAAAACTTTTCTCTACTTCCTCTATCCAATGAAAAGATTTATGTCTTTTCTTGACTGTGTCCATCATTGGTGCACATATCCCACTAAAATTTCTGATGAATTTTCGGTAAAAGCTAGCCAATCCATGGAAGCTTCTGACTTCAAAGATGTTCTTTGGTGATGGCCAATCTTTGATTGCTTTTATCTTTTCAGGATCCATCTTCAACTCACTCGAAGAGATTACAAAACCCAAATAAATGAGTTATGTCTTCATGAAAGACAACTTCTTTAAATTTATCAGCAATTTCTCTTACTATAACCTCCTCATTACTGTAGCTAAATGATTTAGATGTTCTCCTTCAGTCTTACTGAAGATCAGTATATCATCAAGATACACGATTACAAATTTTCCAATGAAATCTTTCAAGACTTCATTCACCAATCTCATAAAAGTACTTGGCGCATTCGTCAAACCAAACGGCATGACAAGCCATTCATATAGTACTCCATTTGTCTTGAATTTTGTCTTCCATTCATCACCTTCTCTCATTCTAATCTGACGATACCCGATTTTCAAATCATTTTTTGAAAAAAAAATTGCTCCACTCAATAAATCCATCAAGTCATCCATCCTGGGTAAAGGAAATCCATACCTGATGGTGATTTTTTTTATAGCCCTCGAATCTGTACACATTCTCCATCCACCATCTTTCTTTGGACTTATCATTGTAGGTACAGTGCATGGACTCAAGCTTTCTCTAACCAACCCCTTGTCCATCAAATCCTGGACTTGCTTCTTGACTTCTTCATTCTCCCGTGGCGTCAATCTATACACTGATTTGTTTGGTAAACTCGCTCCTGGTATAAGATCAATATGATGGCTTATACTTCTGATAGGTGGAAACGAACAAGGTAGTTTGTCCACTACTATATCAACAAACTCCTCCAACAATTCTTGAATTTCCTCAGGTAGATCATCTATATTGGTACTGGTTAAGATGACTCTAGGCTTCCTTAACACAACATACTGCATGTCTTCTTCTTTCTTGAATTTATCAAGAAGTTCCTTCCCACTCATGAGAAGTATAGTATTGCTCGTCTTTATTTCTACCTCCTTGTCCTTAATTGGCAACAACATATGTGTCCTACCATTCTTCTCTAAGGTATATGTGTTCTTTCTCCCATCATGAACAACATTTATGTCATATTGCCACGGTCTCCCCAATAAAAGATGATAGACATCCATGGGAATAACATCACATAAAATTTCATCCGTGTATCCCCCTATCTTAAATTCAACTAAACATTGTTTAGTGACAGTTACCTGATGTCCTTTTTGCAACCACGAAATCTTGTATGGGCTCGGATGTGCAACAGTCTCCAATTCCAATTTCTCGACCATTTCCGTGGATACTAAATTATCTGTGCTTCCACTGTCCACTATCACCTTGCATACCCTGTCCTTGGTCTTGCAAGCAGTTCTAAACAAATTTTTTCTTTGGACTGGATTTTCTATCTCCTTCTTTGGCTTCAAGAGAATTTTCCTCATCATTAGTGACCATCCACCTTCTGCATCTTTTGCCTCAACCTTTCTCCTTTGCGCTTATGAAATGTGATCTTCACCTCCTCCATCTCTTTTTATGTCAGGACATTCATAAGACTTATGTCTGATCTTTCCATAGAAAAAACATTTTATCTCACCACCTTTTCCTCTTCCTCTTCCTCTGGCTCGCGGAAAAGTATTTATGTCGGCATATTGCCTTCCCTGTGAACTTCCTCCTCTTTCTGGGTGAGTATAAGGTTTCTTTTCTTCCTCCTTAGGCTTCTGCACTCTATCTTGGGCAATTGCTTTGCCTCTTCTCTGACTTCTACCTCTACCTCTCTGACCTTGCTTTCGGGCAAATTTCTCTTCAGCCTTCAGAGCAATCTGATAATCATATTCCACATTTCTAATCGTCACCATGATTATTTCATCTTGAAGCTCGTATCTCAATCCATTCAGGTATCTGACAACCTTTTCATCATCATTTTCTCGATGACCTGCTCTAATGTTGAGCCTGTAAAATTCTTCAGTGTACTCCTTCACTGATATTCATTCTGTCTCAAATTCTGCATTCTTCGAAATAGATTAATTTGGTATTCCCTGAGTATAAACTTGGATTTCATCTTTGTGACCATTCTATCCCAGCTTTTTATTCTTTTCTTTCCTTTGCAATGCCTATCGGCCTGCAATTCATCCCACCATAGTGTTTTATGCCCTTTAAGTCTAGTGACGACATGTTTAAATTTCTTATCTTCCTCGACATCCTCATAATCAAAGTATTTGTCTAGAGCTCTAAACCAATCTAGCAGCTCCTCAACGTATAAGTTTCCTTCATACATTGGAATGTCCATTTTTTCCCTGGAACCTATTCTCGCAACATCTCTGAATAGATGCTCTTCTGCAGCATCTTCAACTCCAACTTCTTCTTCATCTTCGGCCTCATTTTCTCTTTCGGCTTCATTGGCGTCTCCATCATCAACTGTCTATCTCTGTGTTGTCTCCATAGAATCTGATAGAGCACAGAGCTCTCTCATATCCCTTTCCATAGTTGGATCGGGCATTGGTCTATCTTGATGTCTTCTGGGCGACCTTGTTCAAATATGTTCCTTGTAGAATTTAAAATATGAGCTCTGATACCACTATGACGTAGCACCCCTGCCTCAGCAGGCTCTGCGTGACCTCTCGGTCTTAGGATCGTTCTTAATCTCCATTCGAGTCTAATTGACACATTGATTCCACGTAGGAATCTCCAACACACAATTGTTTAACCACAGGTCCTTATTAAGAGTTACGCCTGTGCAAACAAGCACTAAGCGCCAACTCTTACCCACACGACTGACTGGTATGACCAATTGTCTTCACCCGAAAAGGTATTTTGGGCTTTGTGACTTCGCGATCACTGATGTGAGTCCTATGAATCGTCAATCCCCAAAACCCCAAAAGGATAACAGGTCCTTTGACTCCTCCCTTGACTTAGCTTGATGTGACCACTGTCTAAAACCCGGGACACAAACAATTTGCCACTTCGGAATTTCTCTTATCGACGATTTGCAGTGCAACAACACCCTTCATCGATGAACGAAATCGTGATGAATCCTCGTCCCGATCAATGGATTTGATCTCCTCATGATCTGACAGTCCTCATTCAATTGAGATTTCATGAATCAGGAGTTCGCAACTCTCGACCCCAAGTCACAACTTCTTTGGTTCCCCAAATTCTGAAAGGGTGAAATTCGAGCGTGAGATCAACGAATATCATTGATCCAAATCCAACAGTCTCTACTCCTCCTGATCTTATGAGTGTTGAAGGAATATCAACCCTAAACTTTCCGCTGATCTACCAAATCCAACGGTCCACGAAACTTCGACAATTCTCCCTCTGAAATTTCAATTGTCCGTTCAGACTTCTCATGGATTCTTGCCAATTTACTTGACGCCTTTCTCCTTCTGAACTTAGCTTCTACGAGGAGACTTAGGACCTTGTCTCCCTCATAACACTTCAAAGGTTCTATCCATCTCCCTTAGAACACTTCAGAGGTTCTATCCCTACTAAGCTTGTTCTGCTGCAAACTCAAGGTTCCAACATGATTCCTGTGGGCACTCTTTGCGGCATTCACAATAACCTCTATTTATTTTCACTCTTCAACTCTGTGCACTCCTTTGCAATAGTAGTTCTTCAACCTCCCTCCTTGGTTAGAAATGTATAAGAATTCCACTCGTCTGCACACTCCCTGCACGGCTCTGTGCGATACTTGCACTCCCATTGGTATAAGAACAACTGTATCCCTCCTGAGCTTTTCTGAGATAAAACTCAGAACCCTGTCAACGCACTCTATGCGGACCTTCACTGCACTCCTTGCAGGAATTCTCGGGATGAGAAACAATTGAAAATCATACTTCTCTTCTCACAGACTTCATACATTCAACATGAAATCATGAGCATACACACACATAACATTGAAACAAATGCGTAACAGAGAACATAAGCAAGACTATAAACATACCATTAAAAATAGATGTAAACAACAACCACTACTACACCATGAAATGGAATTAAAATAGTTTTATATTAATCCCAGTGCTCCTGTACATGGGTTCAATAGAAAAATCTATCTACTTATATAATCCTAAAATCTATGTTCTTTTGTCTCTATGCTCTCTACAACTCTGCAGCTTACACAAATGATTCTCTGAATCCAACAATACAAGTGAGGGTGTCTTTTACAAGTTTTCCCTCCTACTTTACAAGCTATCTAATATGAAATAAAAGCTACAACAACTTTACATAAATTACAATAAATGCCTCTATATCCGACAGATGAGAGCAATGCTCATAATATGTTTACAATCTCCAAAACATAAATGCAAATACGTTCTTGTAACTATTACATTAATGTTCCTTCATTCAAATTTAAAATGTCTCAAAATGTGCGATGGTGCAATTCCAGTTGTTTTCCACTTTTGTGCTTGCTTCGTTGGCTTGCCTACGATGTTCCTGCATCAATATACCATGCTATGCCTTTGGATTCAAGCCCACATAGACAGTTTCCATGAATATTATGTGATGGGACTGTAGTCAAAACTTGCCCTTCTTCTGCTAGAAAGGAAATCTTCGTCATTAAACATTTTGTTTGAAGATGTTTTAGAGGTGGAAGAAAACATTTGTGCTTCAAGGAGAATCCCAGAGCAAGTTGATTTTGAAAATCATCATCTACCTGAGCCAGCAGAATGTCAGAACATTTCATATTTTGAACAGGAAGGTAATGATTATGTGGCATATTTAGAACAACAGCAGGGAGCTGAAATTGTTTCAGATTGTAAATCAGATTTTTCAACATTGGCAGAGCATTCCAGAGACATGTATTCATGTAAAATTTATGATCAGTTTACAAAGTATGTTGAACCTATGATAACTAATGATTGTATATAAAACTACATTTTTAGAGTTGACCATAATCTCTATCATTCAAACCCTGCTCTGTCATCATCTATTGAACATTATTCTGAAGAGAAGGTCATAGTGTTTGATGATCACAAGGTAATCACAAAAGAACAAGAAAGTAATCAATCTTCTAACATAGGAGAAGTCATAGATATGCATCTTTTTCCCGGATATCAGGAATTTTCTTATTTCAATTTCAAAGATCTAGTAGCAGCCTTCATAGAATCATACCTTTCAAAAAATTTGAAAGTTTCAGACTTCTTAAGCTTCCACATATTTCCTGTTAAGTTTGGTTTTGTGAAAGATTTGTATTCACTGATGTTGCATTTCAAAAATCATGTATTGATCAGTGAGAATGATGAAATCATTTCAGTTTTAAAATTGCTTGGCTAGCTACTATGGAAATCAGCCTTTACCTAACCAAATCGCAGAGTTGGTTAGGGTAGATAGGATAGGAAATAAGCTCTCTTCCTGGGCATTTCTTTTCTTTCACTTTACAGCAGATGCGGCAGTTACCTTGTGTGAATAAAGGCATTCTTGAAGATGTACATATATCTTTACACAGCTGATGAAATATTTTCAGAAAGAGGTGAATGGATGACTCTATGCCCAATGGAATGTTGACTCCATGCCCAATGGAATGTTGACTCTGTGCCCAATGGAACACTAGAGACTACGTTATGGATTTTATTTTTCCAACAAAGGCATTAGATATGTGGTTCTTGGAAACCTCACAGGGAGGTATCCATCCTAGTTGGAGCCAGATGTTAGCGATCAAAAATGATTTTCTAATTATTTTGATATCACATGATAAATCATTATAAGGTAGAAGATTTATTTATAAATCTTAAAATCTTTGAGACAAGCTCTTAGAACTATATCATTCCAACACATAAATCAAATTGCATTTCAAAATATACCAAAAAACTGATTTTTATCTTTCGGTGGCTAAGTGGTAAAATTACAGGGTTGTGAGCCACTGAAAGTCAGGGCTTTCAGAGGCTAAATCACATTTTCAAGGGAAAATGAGCTGCCGAAAGTGTAGAAGAGTCTGTTTTTATTGTGTTGAGTCATCATTTTAAAATGATGATTCTAAGCGACTGGAGAATCATTTTAAGAAACGGGAGGAGGATTTTGTTACTAACACATCAAAGAACAATAACCTCTCTCAATTTTCCTACAGGTGTCATATATTGGGAAAATTGAATTCATCTCTCAACCCTAATTTTTGGATCTCAGAATTTTGTTGTTTGACACATGTTTTTGAAATGCAGATCCCAGAAAAATGAAAACGAATCTCAAAGAAATAAGAGAGGTTTTTTCTCACACCAAACAAATATACAAAAGTCTCTTCCAGTTTGTACACATCTATTTTTATTTGAGATATATAGGTCAATATTTGAGCAGCATATTTCCAAAAAAAATTGTCTTTTCCAGCCACCTCACAAATTCGAATTTGAGATAGGAAAAGAGGTTATCAAATCCATATTTTGAGTATCTTGAGACTGATTTGTAAAGATTATTTAAATCCCACAGAGACACAGTTCAAGGGAGGAGAACAGTATGAGGATTGTGGTTCTATTCTTGAAGACTTGTACATTTCATCCTTTGGATATGTCCATTAATATATCTTGACATTGAGCTTCTTTCATTGTGTTACTTAGTTTTCCATTTCCTTTCTTTCCAAGTTTATGTATTTTCAGTAACAGAAGGTTGTCATCCCATCTCTTCGTTGGTATACTAAAATTAAATACTTTTCTTCTGATGTTTGTTTTAATGCCAGATAGTTGTTATCCTATTGGTGCATTCATAAGCTAAAGTTGAAAGTATTTACCTGTTGGGTCTGGCCATATATTATATGTAATCTTATATATGTTTCTGCTGGTGTGAAGAGTATATTACCTATCATTACTAGCCATCCACATATACTATTGTATAGGTATATCTGTTAGCATAATAGGTCTTCTCCATGTTTCCACACATTAAGTTAAAACTTTCTGAGTTACATAGTTGAAAGCCTTGGTCTTTCAAGTGACTGATGTATTTCTAAATGGATATGAGTTTATAATGTCATCCGATCTGATCCTCTTTTCCTCCACATTATTGATATTTTTAAAGTTACCAAGATTACACCCTTCTACAATCGGGGATTGATTTCTTGGAGTGATAACAAAATGGCGTTGTTGCCAGGGAACAGAAATTGAAGCTCAACTTCCTTGGGAGATGACAAGATACAACTTTGATGATAGACAAAGTCTAGACATATTTTTGGTTGCAATCATCTATATGGCGACTCCATGAAGGCTAGATTTAGTGGCGACTCCATTGTTCAGAAATTTGTTGGCGACTCCACTGGTATGAAATGAACAAGAGGTATGCATTTTGCAATTTCTCCAGTATTTTTGGTTACCCTCATCCAGTACCTAGTAAAGATGAATGGGAAAATAGTCTTCCCAAATTTCGAGGAGAAGAGTGGGAAGTGCCAGATGAACATTTGTTGCATTTTCATGAGATTATTCATCGGCTTCAGATCGTGCATGAGGATGTTCAGATTAAGCTTTTCAGGCATTCATTAGAGGGAATTTCTCTTGACTGGTGCCAATCTCTTCCAATTGCCAGTATTAGATCTTTGACAGGTTTTCATGCAGCTTTCAATTCATTTTGTAAAGGGTATTTTCCAGCTGAACTTCTTTTTGAAGAATGTTGTGATGAGTTTTCGTTGCTTGATAAGTATTATGTTAGTCATGAAAAACATATTTGTGATAAAGCATCTATTTCAGAAGATAGTATTTACCATGAAGATCAAGAGGTGTTTCATGATGTTCATTATGATTGCAGTGATATTGAAACATCTGACATCATATCAGATGGTTCTGTTGTTTTAGATATTGATGAAGATCAACATGTCTCTTTTGAATATATTGATGTCAAAGAACAAATGCATACATCAGCAGGAAAAAGTAGTGGATCTGAGTCAGAAGGAGATGTTGAAAGTGATGGTGAAGGAGAACAGAAATTTATGATGCAGGTTTCTCTGCCAATTGAAGATAGCCAGCAACACCATTTCATTTCTCAATTGAGACAGTAGAAAGACTATCAAGGAAGACATATATTTGCAAGAAAAAAGGCATTCATGCAAGGGTAGTTTTTTTCTGTGAGTCATAATGCTTTTGATCTTGGTTTTATAGACCTGATGGCAGCTTTAATGGAGTTGTATATTTCAGATCCTCTAAAAGTTTCATATTTTTTTTACTCATCAGTGTTCACGAGTGAGTATGTCTTTCTGAAAGTTTATTTATCACTACTGATATGTTTCAGTTATTTTCTTTTAAGCAGTAATAGAGATAAAGTCATTTCAATTTTGAGGTTGCTCAAATGGATATTATGGAAGTCTGTGTTTACATGACCAAGTTTTATAGTTGGTTAGCGTAGGAGTTAGCTGAAGAATAAGCTCTTCATAAGAGCATGTAGATTGCTTTTAGTTTTCTCGAATAAGCAGAGCAGGCTACAGGTTTGAAGGAGATCAATTGTAAAGGCCAGATGACTCCATGCCCAATGCTAAAGGCACAAGATCTAAGGTTCTTGGAAGCCTCGAAGGGAGTTGTCCATCCCAGTTGGAGCCAAATGTTAGCAATCAAAAATAACTTGCTAATGATTTCCAAATCACATGATAAGGCGAGCATTAAGTAGAAGAATCATTTTATTTAAAGGATTAGAGACAAGCTCTTAAAGATGGTATTTCCATGTATAAATAGATTTTCTTATTAAATTAGACCTAAGTTTATTTTAAGGTTTTTGACGACTAAGTGGAAAATTTACAGTGTAATGAGCCACCGAAAAGCTCTGACTTTCGGTGGCTAAAAGGCAAAATACACAACTAATGACCCGTCGAAAGTGCTGAAGAGTCAAGAATTTAATTCTTTCTACCCAGATCGCATTTTTTGATTTCTAGAACATGTGGGAATGGTATCAAATTAAAGATAATAATTATCAGAAGTTAAATCATCCTCCTCATTAAGTTTTGAAGACATATGGCGAAAGAAGGAAGCCAAATGGCATTTCTATTTTTGATAGAAATCGCCCAACTATCAAACATAGATCTCCAAATCCATGATCTTCACCTGCAGACTACCAAGTAATGCTAAGAGGGTCAATTCGACCTACAATAATCTTACTTGTCATATCCTTTTTTATTATATTCAATTTTAGTTAATTTCAGATCCATTTTTATAGGATCTTGAAATTGTGATGTAAAGGTTATAAGGCCCGAGACCTTTGATACACCAGGGGAAGGGAATCTAAGGAATTTGGTTTGATTCTGGAGACTATACCATGCTGATATTGTATTGAGACTTTTTATATATAATACAGATCACAAGTTCCTTTCACTGTTTATGTCAGATTATCATCTTGTCTCTTTTTCTGTGCTTGACTGATTACTGTTGTCTAAGTTTATCTAGTTTCAAATGAATATCATCTCATTGGTCAACTCATAAACATTGATTTAATAAGTAATATGTGCTATATTTATTCAGCCCAGCACACATCTGATTTGGTTGATAGAGATAGACTTTCTTCACCCACCACACAGTTACTCATCTAATTATACACTTTTGAAAGCATTGTCTCATCTGATTATATTACTAAGTGTCTTAAGTGTGAGCCAGTAGTTTATGTGTCCCATTTCATCCAACCTACAGAGAAAGACAAAAGATATTTTAAGTTACCAGGCTTCTTCTACCTACAACCTGAGAAGGACTCCTGGAGTGATAACACTAGGGCATCATGAATTGTCCATAAAAGTATTCCTCGAAATTTAAATTTCTTCTCCCTGATTGGTTTATAGATGTCATACATAGTGATTCCAACTCATAACTTTAGTAGCTCGCCGATTCGAGGCTCGATATATACATTGATATCTTTAACTTGGTACTTACATAATTGTTTGAAATTACACATAATTACTATAACCATGATATGTATATATAAGTAAATAAATAAACAAAAGATATTATGCAAAAAACGAAACAAATGAAAAGGTTACATTCAAAAAATTAATGTAAAAAAATACCTGTAACAATCATTGTCAACATTATGTGCTCCCTCTTTATTGACATCCAAGGAGGAATGTTATTGTTGATAAAAAAAAATAGGCCACGTTGAGTAAATAGACCATTAACACCATCAGCTGCCATTGAAATCCTAGCATTACGAGGTTCATATTTGAAATATGACCATTTTTCCTCAATTTCCCTAAATGCATAACCAACAACAGGCATTCGAAGAACACCATCTCCAATTCTGTTATGTGCATGGTAATCCATAAATTGTGCTATGATTTCACACCTGAACAATCGTTGCAAAAGTGGAATTATGGGAATATGGAAAAGAACCTTTCGAGGCACCCTTTTTGTTACTTGATCGGTTCGATATCTACTAATAATACATAAGTCTAGTAAGTCTAGAACCAAAAAAAGTGGGTGTATTGTGAGTCGAATTTGAGTCCAGAAACCCTCCCATATCATTAAGGCACGTGAATAGTCTATCCATGTCAAATTTCAGTGCATACAGAAATAGTTTGAAAAAATTTCAATGTTGGCCCCATACACAGGTCACTGTTGTCCATGCCTAGTACTCCTAGCACAATGTATTTTCATTGTTCTTTTTAAAATTCATTCAGAAGTACACATGTTTATGCATATAGTATTGCAAGGACATATTTTTATTGTGTTGATTAAACAATGAATGAAAAAAGAGGGATTTTTCATCACAACTATGACATAGATACATTAATTTATATAATAATATACAATGTAGAACCTGAAAGAAAAATGAAGAAAGGATGATGCAAACTTAAAACTTGTGTCAACCAATTTGTGCACTAATTTTTCACTGTCACAGAATCTTCAATTCACCCACCACAAATTTCATGCACCAACCCCGCATACTGAGTAGTGAATGGGGCCAACATTGAAATTTCTTCAATATGTCCATGTATGCATCAAAATTTGACATGGTTAGACTAGACACATGCCTTGACGGTATGGGAGGGTTTCAAGACTCAAGGATGTATGATGTCCCCACATAATCTTTGATATTGTCCACATTTTCATCAACGTTCATCATGTTTCACCTCTCATTGTCATCATTCGTCATTCCCTTCTTAGAATCGTTGTCAGAATTATCTTGAAATCTGACATGGAACTTCCAATACACCCATCACAAATTTATTCCACCAAACCCGCATAATACTTAAGTATCTCATAACACCCATCACGATACTTAAGGATGTTTGATGTCTCTGCATAATACTTAAGGGAGGTTTTATTATTTAATTACCAAGTCGAGTTGATGTTGCAGAAGCTTCAATTCACCCACTACAAAGTTCATGCACTGACCCCGCATAGTGAGCAGTGAATGGGGCCATTGTTGAAATTTCTTCAATATGTGCATGTATTCATTGAAATTTGACATGGTTAGACTAGACACATGCCTTGACGGTATGGGAGGGTTTAAAGACTCAAGGATGTATGATGTCCCCACATAATTATTGAGATCGTCCACATTTGCATCAACGTTCATCATGTTACACCTCTGATTGTCATCATTCGTCATTCCCTTCTATAGAATCGTTGTTAGAGCTATCTTGAAATTTGACATGGAACTTCCAATACACCCATCACAAATTTCTTCCATCGAACTTGCATAATACTTAAGGATCTCATAAAACCCATCATGATACTTAAGGATGTTTGATGTCCCCTCGTAATTCTTAAGGAGGGTTTGATTATTGAATTACCAAGTCGAGTTGATGTCGCGGAAGCTTCAATTCACCCACCAAAAATGTCATGCACCGACCCCGCATAGTGAGCAGTGAATGGGGCCAACGTTGAAATTTCTTCAATATGTGCATGTATGAATCAAAATTTGGCATGGTTAGACTAGAAACATGCCTTGATGGTATGGGAGGGTTTCAAGACTCAAGGATGTATGATGTCCCCACATAATCTTTGATATTGCCCACATTTTCATCAATGTTCATAATGTTGCACCTCTCATTGTCATCATTCATCATTCCCTTCTATAGAATCGTTGTCGAAACTATCTTGAAATTTGACATGGAACTTCCCTTCTATAGAATTGTTGTCAGAACTTTCTTGAAATTTGACATGGAACAGACTATCCATGTCAAAATTTAGTGCATGGAAAATGTGAACAGAGTATCCATGTTAAATTTCGATGCATACAAAAAAAATTGAAAAAAAATAAACGTTGGCCCCATTCACAGGTCATTGTTTCCCATCATGTACTCTATCCCTAGTAAAATGTCTTTTAGTAATTATTTCCTTTAAAATTCGATCGATCATAAAATTAAAATGAAATGAGGACGAGATGAGACTGTATATAGAGTGGGTCTGTGAGTGATATTTGAGTATAAATATGAATGAATGAACTTCTCTTGGTTTCGAGAATAATTTATTCTCTACTAAAAAATGCCAACCACGTGAATGTGGAAGATCATATGGCCCCTCCCC
>ML778575.1:468283-480711 GCA_009831015.1 Picea engelmannii
AATAAACATAGTAATCATGCATAGAAACTACCAAAACAAAAATGAAATAAAACTTGAAAACATGTAATTAACCCACATAATTTTTTTTTTAAAGAGAATAATTCATACAAATTAAAATATCTAGTTACGTACCTCATCGACCAATGAAACATTTGTATCATCCTTCTTCTATATCTTCTTCTTGATCATCCAACTCGACATTTGTATTAGCATTCGGTTCAAAAACAATGTTGAAAGTATTTATGATATCATCATCATCATAAATTTCATTTTCGAGCATATCTTCATCGATATCATCATCAAGAACTGACACATTGTCTCCTATGCCTAGTTCATCTTCTTCGTCTTCTTCATCTATCAACCCATATTCTTCCTTCTCTAGCTCTACATCATCTTCTTCTTCAATATCATCTTCTTCATCTACAGTATACTTTATTGGCCTTCCTCTTGGATCATATCTAACAATAAATGACCAATCCCTCTTACCTGGAACCTTTGAGTAAAAGACTTGTTCACATTGACTTGGAAAAACATAGCGGTCATTTGCTTTTTTCAAAAACTGTTGTTTTAATCATCGGAAATCCATTAGCATGTTGACTAACGGTTCGTTCCTCATCATGTTCATGCATTCGTGACTTATACCATTTGACATCGAACAAAACTGATTTGAAGGAATTAAAGTCACACTCAATTATATCATTCAAAAAACCATAGTATATATTTTCATATTCTCGAGGACATCTGTCACTCCTAGAGGAAACATTAGTGACTTGAAATACTATAGTTATCCCACTATCAAAAGTTTTTTTGGTTTCATCCAACTGTTTGATGCGAAATTTACGACCATTGCACCACATAGCCTTGTGGTGTTTCAACTGCAATATGCCAGACATGTAAAAGATGCATTTCCAATTAATAATAAACAAATTTATATAACTTGGAAAGTATAATATGAAAAAAACACACCTACAGTCACATTAATATTATATAAAATAACTAAATAAAATGGGTGAATTTTCTTGCCTTTCCATCTTTCAAACAATATTCTAAATCTATTTCCCTCTATGTAACATCAGAATCTCCATTACGATGAGCTTCTCTAACCAATTCAAAAAAATATTTTTATGATAACCTACTGCCGTGGCATTCTTTACATCTATCAATCCACACCTTCATCCTGTCAAGATTGTTTGCAATGTATAAATGTAGTGCATCCCAATCTTGAGCAACTAATAGATCAAAAAATCACAATTCACCAATATTAAATATTAGTTATAACCATGGTAAATATTAATAAATGATAAAAGAATAAATATTAAATGAGTATGATCATATACACACAAAAAAAATGAAAAATTTATATTTATTAAAAATATCCACAATTTAATTACCTCTCACTTTCTTCATTGTACCTTTCCCCAACAATTGCTCCCTTTCAAATTTTTTAATGGAGTTCACATCCCAAATGCAATCCATTGCATGCATAGATTGTGTTGCTAATTTAGGAAGATACTAACTAATATACACCATGGATTCATATACCATATATCTTTCCACCATAGAACCCTCAGGACGTTCTCTTTGTCTAACCAAAGCCTTCAATGATTTCAAGTGCCTCTCCACCATCCACATTGACCTTGTGTGTACAGGTCCACACATTTCAATCTCCTCAACTTGGTGTATGAGGTAGTGTTCTTGTGCATTGACAAATGTTGGAGGTAGATACTTCTGCATTTCACACATTAGCCGAGGAATTTCTCTCTTCCAATACTTTATATCATCTTCATGGATTTMTTTCAATGAAAACCATCTACAGATCATGATGCAAGAAAATAACATGTTTCAACAAAACATAATACATATTACATTACAATTAAAACACATGTCATTAAGTACAACAAAAAATTGAATTTTTTTTTTTTCATATATATTGCAGCTACTTACCTCGTGTATTTTCCAAGCTCATATATAACTTGTTTGACGTTGTTGTCAAAGTCGTTTGGGAGAGATAGATGTAGAACATACTGTAACAATAAAAATGAATCGTTACTTGTTCAAAACTAGACAAAAAAATAAAAATCTCAAAAAATGTATACGACCAATATATAAATATGAATACTAAAATGATTAATTACCTTAATTAAGGTATGCCAATCATGTGTTTTTACCCCACCAAATTCACCTTTCTTCATTAAGATATTCTTTATATTTGAACAAAAACCTGTGGGAAATTTAATTTTTTGAGTGACCTCATTTACACCATTGCTTTGTTGCTTTGTTAATAACCATGAAGGTTATTTTGGTCTCCATCGTTATTTGATAGGATCACACTTTGCATTGCATTATTGGATTTCCGAATGTCATTACAAATTTTGACAATTTTGTCTTTATCCCTCCTCCCATCTATGATTCGCCATAATGTTTATGTAAGATTCTTCCCGATATGCATTGTATCAAATAAATGAACTATTTTTAGGTCCTTATAGTAAGGCAACATCATGAATTGAGTGGGATAACATTTCATTCCTCGTGGAAGCCCATTATTACTATCTTCACGATGACGACATTGATGAAGAATAAAAAAAAACAGAACACTATTTATCAAATGCGGTAAAATAAAATTTCAAAACATGATTCCATTTACGATACATAAACAAAATGCGTACCTCGATGATTAATTATGTCATATGCCAACTTCCATAGGTGAGGTGTCATTCTTTGTTGTTTTAGTCCAGTCTCTTGTTTCTCATTGAAAAGATCTTTTTCAGTAGTACGATACTTATGGTTCTTAGAGAGGAAGTGCCTATACTCATCAAACACCTCCTTTCCTAAAAAATTTGACTGGCGAGATTTCATCTTAGGACCACAAACTAGACATGCAAATTTACCCTTTGTTTGAAGACCTGCAACAAATGGATTAATGTGAATTATTAATTTATGAAATGATTATTTAAACAAAATGCATGATATATTCAATTAATTATATATTATTCAAGGGTGCAATATGGAACGTTACATACCACAAAAATGTGTTAGTACTGGGGCATCATGAATTGTCCAAAAAATTATTCCACGGGATTGAAATATCTTCTACCCAATTGATTTACAGATGTCATACATAGTGATGCCCTCCCATAAATTTAGTAGCTCATCGATAAGAGGCTTGATATACACATTCATATATTTAACTTGGTACTTACCTAATTGTTTGAAATTACAAGAAATTACTACCATGGTATGTATATATAAGTAAATAAATAAATAAAAGATGTTATGCAAAAAAAGAGAAAAATGAAAAATTTAAATTCGAAAAATTAATGTAAATAAATACGTGGAATAATCATTGTCAACATTATGTGCTCCCTCTTTATTGACATCCAAGGAGAAATATTATTGTTTATAAAAAAAATAGGCCACACTGAGTAAACAAACCGAATCTCTCCAAATGGATTAACACCATCAGTTTCCAATGAAATCCTAACATTACGAGGTTCATCTGTAAATTCTAGCCATTTTACAGAAATTTCCTTAAATGCATAACCATCTGCAAGAATTCGAAGAATCCCATCTTCAATTATCTTTCGTGCATGGTAATCCATAAACGGTGTTATGCTTTGGCACTTGAACAGTCGCTGCAAACGTGGAATTATGGGAATATGTCGAAGAACCTTTTGAGGGACCATTTTTGTTACCTGATCGGTTCGATATCTACTGATACCACATATAGGGCATTTTGTTTTCAACACATGTTGTCCATAATATATAATATGATCATCAGGACATGCATCTATACTTTGATACTCCAAGCCAATATCTTTCATAATGGCATGTAAATCGCGATATGTGCGAGGTAAAATATTTGACGAGGGTAACAGAAATTCACCTAACAATCTAAAACATAAAAAATAATTAGTTAATGTAAAGAATAGTAATTGTAAAAATTGCATTTTTATTTTACACATTAATTAACACTAAAATAAATGGGGAAAAGTCAAACTTTAGGTAGATGTGATGAAACATATTACATACCTTAGGATCTGTGTCATACAAGTGTTCGACAAATGATTCGTAACATTTAAGTTCACCAACAACAATGTAGTGGAGAGAAGATTTTCTCTTGACCCTTTATAAAGTTGTTTATTTTCCTTTTCAATAAGAGGTTCATCATAAATACCATCATTATTGTCCCCATGATCCTCATCTGGATGACCGAATAAGTCTTGGATCATTTTATTTGTCCCATCAAATTGAACTATGTTATTATTGTCATCTACTTCCATGGGATCATTAACTTGATCTTCATTATCTGCTTCAAGTTCTTCATCTTGTACAACATCATTTTTGTTACTACTTGGTGCTTTGTGCATAAAGTTAGGGGGGGAATCTAACTTTATAATTACAAACAATCATGAAAAATTAGTGCATGCATAAAACAATATAAAAGTTTGAGAATAAAATAAATATTAAAACAGATAATGAATGTATATATAGCTACTTACCATGGGACGATATTCATTTGATCCCTTGTCCATGTGCCCATATTTTGTACAATGTTTTTTAGTTGTTGTTGTTAAAACTCTTTCGGGACGTCTAGTACAACATTTTTTGCAAGGGAAATAACATCTACCATCACCCTTTTCACCCTCTTTAATTTTTTTCCCACCTCTAATGTTTTCAGACATTCTTCCCCATAGACATATACTGAAAAAAAAAATACATGTTTTTTGTTCGCCAAGAAGACCAGATTATACCCTTTTTGAACTATCATTGTTATAGAAAACTTGTTGCAACATCCGTAAAATGCAACATATTTATAGATTTTATAACGACGCAATTCCGACGATCATTGACCAAGTCAAAGTTGACTTGGTCAAATACTAGGTGACCATTGGGATGGGGAAAACCTAGTTTCCATAACGTCACAAGTGCGACAAATATTTCACCAACGTCGCAAGAGAGATGAAAATGCAATGTCGTTGCAAGAGCAACGTCCTCCTACCTTTTTCACAAGAGTGACATGTTTTTGTAGTACGTTGCAAGAGCGACATTATTGGGGAATATGGAGAAAAAAAATTAAAGTTTCCTCTATTTTTCAACAATGTGGCCAATTTTGTCCATAACGTCACAAATAGAACGTCGCAATTTTTCCAATATGTACTAGTGACTTTTGAGAGGAATTGCGTTCAATTTCTTGCAAATTGACAATGGCATGACATTGGAGGATGAAATTTAATCGAACAAGCAATTATGCAGGTTTATGTTGAATACTTTGAATGTTAAAAGGAAAGGTGGGACAAAAGGCCTTCCTCTTTTGTCTACTGAGTAAGCGTTCACATTTTGTTTTTTTTTATATCTGTGGGAGATGGGACCTCACCTAGGTCAGTGCTTGTTATAGGGGCTTCTATTGACCTTAAGGCCTGTAACAAAAAATCCTTTTGCTGGGGAATTCTACACATGTCCATGATAGACATATTAGCCTTCAACTTCTTTAAGTCTTCTACTATGTTGTAGTCCAGCTTGGGTGACTCCCGTGTGTGTATTTTTATAGGTTTTATTTGGGAGAAAAAAGGTGTTTTCAATTGATTGACTATTCGTTTTCCTCCCAAAGACTGGACAGTGATAAGATCATTTGATATTGGTTGAGATTTGCTTCGCATTTGTACAACCAAAACGTCAGTTGGTGGTTCCTGGACTCCAAATACATCGTCGAGAGGCATCGGAAAGTCAGGATCCCGCAACAAAATGGTTGTTTCTTCTGGCGGATCAACTTCCTTCTGGTCGATGATGTTCACTGCTGAGTTGCTTGGTTGTTCAGTAAGATAAAATTCATCTAGGAATCGATTGGCCATTAAATTCATAGTGTGTACCCATTAGGGACAATCTCTTTCGGAATGTTTCTCTTGATGGTACATACAAAAAGAGTCAGATGCTACATTACCCAGGTCAATGTTTAAGTTGGTTGGAGGGGGTTCAATCACTTTGAAAGGTGGGCTTATTTTGAAAAAAGGTTTATAAATCCTTTGACCTTGGTTTCCTTCCCTGACACTTATTTTCAAGTCTACGATTTCATTTGAAAGTTTCTTTATCATCTGTTGTAGGTATTCTATGTCCCCACCTCCCTTTTCGAGACCTTGTTCTATTTTTTTTCTTGGGGGTCTAGTCAACAAAAGTCCTCTCCTAGGTGGAGGTTGAACTTCCTTCTTAACTAGCGAGACCTGGCCCTCTTTGCATTCCTTCATTTTGAATTCAACCATTTTGGCTTCCTCGAAATTTTCATCTAGGGTATGTTTGGCAACCCTCTTTACAAACATTGAAGTAGAAGTAGGGAGAGCATTAGCATATACCTCAATTTGCAACTCGTAAGTAGGTTTAGCTTTGGGTTGAATTTGTTTAGAATAGTGGAATCGTTGATTGAAGCTTTTAAGCTTCTCTTTTGAACTCATGGTGGTGGTGAACAGTTCAGCCATTAAATCTCCTTTGGTGGTTTCTTTTGAAAATTTGTCTAAGAAACCCTTTTGAAACTTCAACCAACTAGTTATGGACTCCACAGGAAAGTTAAAATTCCAAGTCGAGGCTGAATTCTCAAAGGTATAGGTAAAAAGCCTACACACTATGTCCTCATGTTTTACGTTCATCAATCTTATATCTAGTATGAACTTTTTAATATGGTCTTCAGGCAATCCAGAGGTTTCAGGGTCGAATTTGGGAAGTAATTTTTCTGGGTGTCGAGGGAGGTTTTGTACCCCTCCTGGGATTGCCAGAGCATCTCTAGCCAACCAAGGTTGATTATTTTGAGGTTGATTTCCCCTTTCTTCATTATTATTTTTATTATCCTCCATGTCATCTGAATCTCAAGCTCAGCGATCCGAGTTAAACCCTCCCTCGTCAGATTCAAAATTGTTAGGCTCATAGTAATTACCAGTTGGTGTTTTGGGGATCAGATTAAGGGGTTGTTCAATATTTGTGAGGGAAAAATCTATCAGGTCTTCTACTGTGTGAACAAAAACCTGGTTAGGGGTATCGAAAACTGGTTTTCTTACTTGTTTTCTACGAGGTAGTAAGGGGGCTAAGGGTAATGATCCAATTTTTCGAGCATAAGCTCTTGTGATTCTTCTGAATTGGTTCAACTCCTCATGAGGAAGAGCATAAGTTATTTCAGGGAATAGGTGTTCTACTTCCTCGTGCTGGGGTGAGTTACTAGTTTCATGAGTACTCTTTGTATGTGGGTTGTCTTGAGAATGACTAGCCATGCATGTGGGTTTTTTTTAATCTGTAGGTTATGTGAAATATATTATCAGAAGTGTCATTAGCCATTCATTCATTCAGGCCCTCCTTCTAGCACCAATTATGTTGAGGGGTCCAAGATCCCTTTAACTCAACAGTAGGAACCAAACCCACCTTAGAGGCCCAATTAGACTCTACAGCGTTTGATGGGTGGAATGGTTCTCAAAATCTTTCGATCTAGCTAATTTATCGATGGGATTTACTTAGGGATTGACATGATAGCTTTATGTGAAAGTTCCTCCTTTAGATTAAACGTTCTCTTTTGTCTTTTCTTTTATTAGATGAGTCTGATAAAATGAGGTGTACTGGTATAAAACAACTGATAGAATGGATTCTTAACTACTGAAGAAGGTTGATCCTGGGATAACCCTCGTGCTCAAGCATGCAGACAATGATATTCACACCTATTACAAGTCAAGTAATAAAACGTTAACTTGTTGGTATTTCAACAATGACTGAGATATAATTATTGAAAGAAAATACACATGCAATAAGATGAGTGAAAGAAAAATAGTTTCCTTAGCTCTACCATCAATCACGCATTAACACAACAATTCACTTTTCATCATTAAGAACAAAAGAAATGTTAAAATATTGAAACAGATAGCTTATCAATAGATTCAGAAACTCTTACTCGTTACAGCATCAACTATTGAAATAAAAGTTGGAAGTAGTTCCTCCTCAATCCAATCACATAACGCCTTTGATGAGAAACAAATTTTTGTCTTTGGTTCTAAACAAAACTTCTCAATTAAGGTTGCTCAGAAATAGTTCTTTACAATTCTCAAAAAAGAGGGTCCCTTTCCAAAAACCATCGACCATTTCTAAAAGGTCAATCCCCCTATTTATAAATAATCACTAACTAAAAATAGTTGCTACAAGTTTGTGTTAAGTAAAACAAAAGATTGTCACGTGGCGCTTGATCTCTTTGTTCTTTGGAAATCATCTTGTTGTTCTACTAGAGTGGATGACTCTTCTTGTATTCTGACCACTTGATGAAGAGATCATCGCATGTGTTAGCATATGGGAATTTGCGTTGGTCCATCGGGGCTAAAAGGGTTTCCTTCACTTGTATTGCACGTTCTCTATATTTGGTGACTTTGGCACTTAAATGCTGCAAAAATGCATGAGCCTCGATCGGATGTTCCATAAAATTTTGTATTTGACCTGGTGTCATGCTTTCCACCAGTGTGATCTCCACTCCCCATGTTGAGTCATGTTCTGCATGTCGTTTGACTATGTCATGCAAGTCGACAAAGTAGTTAAGTGAGCTGAACTCTAGGAGGCCAATGTCTTTCATCTCCCGATTGATATTTTCCCAACTTCTTTTGCACTCGACCCACCTCTTGTATGTTTCTCATTGTGGTTCCTAGGCCATCCTTACCCAGTATTTGAATATTTTCCTGATCCGGGAGATGTTTCTATCCATCAACACTCGAATACCATGCTCCTCTGTGTCTCGACCCTTCTGCACTGCATTGGTATAGTCAATTCATTATATATCTTGGTATGCCTTTTCATACCATCTCTCCACATCCTTACAGGTTTCCAGTGCCATAAGGGTATCTTCTTGGTAATCGGCCACACATGCAGTGAAGAGATGTCTTTCACTCGTGAACTTTGCATATGCATCTTGGAACTCGCTCTTCAGAATAATTGTGGCCTGCGTTGGGTCTTAGTAATATTATTCCAAGTGGTGCAGATGGTCTAGCTCCTTCAGTATGGTGGCTAGTTCTTTTTCATCTCGCTTTGCTTGATCCAATGTGGCATCAGTGATATCCATCCCTGTGCTGATGAGATCAAATGTTGTCATGTGTTTTGTGTTGAGCAACTTCTCCTCTGTGGTGATGAGAATCAAGCTATCCAACGCGAGTCTTCTTTTCTTGGTGGTCCTCCTCATGATATCTTTCCTCTTCCTGTCATAAGAAATCTCCTGTATATATCTGACCTCATCAATAGGCTCAGGGATTTGTTGTTCTTCAGAGGTCATAGTGTTGCTCAAGCTTCTTGTTGTACGTATTTTCTCTAGGAATAGTTCTTGTACTTATTCCATATGTTCCAATGGATTCAACCTTCATCTGGTGTTCATCAGCTAGTGAGGTATCAGCCAAAATTGAAGAGTCGGTGACAGGACCAATACTTACTTTGTGATCGGTTGTTGAGGTGTCGATCTCTAGCTATTGCAATTCCTCTTTTTGTCCATATGAACCTATATCATCCCTGGAGATTTCTTTTGGGGTTCCAGATAGGTCTAGAAGTTCAGTTTCTAAGATACTTTTGGCCTCATGGTCACCCTATAGAGGGTTTGGAATGGATTCATCATGACTTGGAGCAGATGTCCCCCCTGGTTCTTTCTCCTCTGTAATTGGTATCGTAGTTATAAGTGAGACCTATGAACTCTCTTCATCATCATAGATGGTTATTAGATCAAACAGGGTATTAGGCACCCTCGTTACACCTAGTGTTCTTGGAATCTCATACTGGGTTGGAATGGTCACCATAGATTTGGCATGTGGTGATGGAACTCTAGGATTTTCCAGACCGGTGGTTTCCTCCAGTTGTGTTTAATCTGAGCCATTTAGTTCCTCTATGATTGTGATTGGGTCGGTTGGGGTGATCCTCATCATTTCTACTAGTTGAGGATCGCTCTCTAGATGCTCGATGACTCTTTAGGCTCCTTCTAGTAACAACATCCCCCTCCTTTGTTCCTTTGTGGCTTTTGCTGCTCTTTTTTTTTCTCTAACCCTAAGGGATTCTTAAGCTGTCTGTTCTATCATTTCAACTTGCTAATCCATACTCATAGCTTTGAACCTAGTCATGTTCAAGTTAGATTTTCTCTGTAGTACCTCCTCCCAGTCCTGAGCACATTCTGTAAAAATATCGTCGTTAAACTTATCATGTGTGTATGGCCAATAGGAAGAGACTTGTGATGCATGCTGGAGAACTAGGCCTTTAGGGTAATGCTTGCGAAATCGCACTATCGGGAACCTATATTCCAGCTGAATCAAACCCTCTTGTTTAGATTGAGTAGTGTCCTTCACTATAAAAAACCCTACATGGAAACCATAGGGTATGAAAGCTCATTTCTTGTCCTTAACCAAAGTGGTGTTATAGCCTTGCAGGATGGTCTAGTAACATATTTATCCTATGACGAGTCGGTCTAGGAGGTGAGCAAGGATAAAATGTGGTGCATCAGTGGCCCTGAACACCTTAATATAGGTTGTGGTTTCATCTAGGTACTAGTGACCTACTTTCGAAATCATTTTCTTGGCTCTAGAGATAGTCTTGAACATTCTTTTTTGAAAATAATGAAATACACCCGAGCTATGAATTCATTGCAAATGATAGCATATGATTTCTTGTACATGTTTTCCCACTAGATGTTGAAGTAGACATGTACAGGTAGCTCTGCAATGTGCCAATTCAGATTCATGTCGGCGAAGACATTCCTTGCGCATATCACGTCTAACAAATAAGAATCCATGTGAAAAGCAGTCACCTCTTGTTCCTTCGGTTTCTAAGCCTACAATATGCTAGTGCTCAATTGCTTGGAGATGATTTCTCCCCAGTTGAAAGTACTCCCTAAAATAGCCACAGTGTATGCCAGGGGCATCCATGCCTCTGAAAATTTAGCGCAGTCTTTTTCCCCGTATAATCGGAAAATCAAAGCCATTAAGTAGATATATGGCTCCCTTAGATTCATTGTCCCATACCAGTCGTTGCTTTGGTTTGTGAATTTATTTTTCTCCTTCCACCAGGAGGCTATCAATCGGCTGGTGTCATGGAATTCGTAGAACTTTACCATGAAATTTGTGTACATCCACTCCTTCGAGTCCCTGATCTTGTAATATTTCTGGACTTCTGTCGGGAGAAAAACTTTGACACATCCTCCATTCTCGTCATTGATTAGGCACCTCTGCATGTCTTCATGATCGATTATCCAAACTAGAGTCTCAATGCAAGGCAAGACTAGGGTTTGACAGGCTACCATATGCAAGCATGACTACCAGATATTCAAAAACACCTGGTCGTCGAGTGCCCTTACATCCAAGTTGTAATGTCCCCAAGGCCGAGCCCTTTATAAACCTGATGTATGAAACGAATTGTACATATCTGTTATAGGCTGGTGAGTCGAGTTCCTATAAGATGTAAGCTTATGTTTTTGTTAGGCTAGGGAGCCTAAGTGTTGAAGGCCAGGAGCCTGTTGTTGTACTTGTATGTATGCAGAATATTTAATAAAATATAAAAACCGCCAGGTGCAGACCGACCACGATGAAAGAGTGATGGGGGACTGAGCATCCACAGAGTGGGCAAGGGATTAAGGGCTGGAAGGTGGGAAAAAGGGGCTGGGTGTTGAACCTAGGGGCTAAGCCTAGGGGGCTTAGGCCTGGAATAATATTTTAATATTATTTCCAAAAAGAGCCATGTGCATATTATTTTACCCTAAGTTCTTTGGAAGGACGAGTGACTTCCAAATGTGAAGTAATGAGCTTCATGGGTGACAAGTTGCAACCCATGTGCATGCAGTTAAAACTGCCGAAGCAAGTCGTGTCGAGGGTTCTGCTCCCATTCCCGTCAACTGTTGCGTAGGTTCCTCCTAGATTCGACCGGACTGTCTGAGCATGAATGGGTCAAACCTTTGCATAGATACCCTCGTTCATCTTCTGAACCATACACCCCTTGAACCAGAAGCATGTGTAGACTTTGGGAAAAAGTTTGTGTTTGTTCCAGAAAGTTGTTTCATCCTCCGAACCGGAAAAAGGCCTGTGTCATTCTGAGATAGCCCATACATTATGTTCTGAACCATAAATCCTGTGAGTGGAATCTCTGTACACCTTGTGAAATCCCGAAACTGAAACCATGAGTCTATTTCGTGATTTATGAGCCTGTTTGGGAAGCCTGTGTCTATATCCCAGTTGGATGTTGTGGCCACGCAGTGTTGGACTGTGCATGGCTTACTGGCCAGTGTGAACTCGTGCTTAGCCTGTGTGTAACCTCTCTCCAGGTGAGGGAGTTGATTGTGGTTTGAAGAGGCAGGTTGTCAGGCCTGCGAGCAACTCTTTCCAGGTGAAAGAGTTTGTTGGGAAGTGTTTTCTTCCAGACAGTGTCCAGCACCAGCTACGGGCTATGAGACTTCCTGATCC
>ML778575.1:492750-512110 GCA_009831015.1 Picea engelmannii
TGACTGGCTGATTATGTATCATGTTTCCACTGTGTAAATGAATTATTGTTAAATACTATGGAATGTGTGATTATAGCAGTAATGAGATACGTTTATTCGGAGAATTAAATGTGTTTAATTGTGCTTAAATGCATGTGGTTATATTGTCCTGTGTTTATTATTAAAAGAGTGTACAGAATATTACAAGATCGCGTTAAACCTCTTGGTTCTTTAAAAAGGTACACTACACAAGTCGTTGTGGGGAATAAACTCTGGGTAATCTTCCCGATTAATTATGTTGAACAAATCTCCCCATTGTGGGAGCATCATCTTTGATCCAGTGGTTTCTTCTGTATCGCCAAAAGTGGGGGGTTGAGTAAATTCGTTCTTAGTCGATGTTTTGATGACTGGTTCCGCTCTAGGAGAAAATTCCAACTGCCTCGCAGTGCCAGTTGAATATCCTTCACTAATTTCTTCTTCCTTCAATTTCATTGCCCTCGATGAGCGTTTGGTCATTGGATTCCTTGGAGGAATTTTTTCCTCTTCTTCACACTAGCGTAACCTGGTTTGTTTGGAATTTCTGAGGATCAAACCCAACTCTTGAGACATTGTCTTCGCTTCTTCGGCTACTCTGAAAATGAGAAACTTGTGTGCAGAATGTAGGTGTTCGAAGTTGTCTTAGTGACTTTAAACGGAGAGAATACTTACCTAGTCACATCAGTTCTTCAATTCAGGGTGTGAGTGCGGTTCTCAAATATATGTCACCAAATCGTCATTATGTTCAAGATTAAATGCAGTCATATGTTGTCGGTGCAGGCGCAAGCTATAATGTGGTTCATCGGTGATTTCAAATTCTCGTTGTTCAATCGGCACACATGGTAGCAACGTATGTGGAGAGAAACATTAACTGGCCTATTAAATGGCAGAATCCAATCTTATTTTGTTTTGAAAACGTCCCATCGTTCCACTAATTTAACAGGTGGATCAGGAGTCGGGGATTCCCTTTAGACAATGTTCATTTATATCTCTTGGAAAAAACTCTGACGTGGATCCATTTTGTTGTACAACGCTGATGTGGAAATGTTGACTTGGAAGTGTGACTAGGACACGAGGAAACCTAAGGTGACTCGGGATGATAGTAGGTCATACGAAATGCCTACACGGAAAAGACACATGGCATTTGAGATTAGCATCTTCATTTAATCGTGTTATTCAAAATCATGGATTTTCATTAGATAAGTATTTTAATAATAGGTCCTACCCTACCGATGCCGAAAAATTATCAAGGGTCGACAATCAGCGATAAGTTTAAACAAGCATTCCCGGATTACCCCCCTCGAAACTTGTCAATGTTGAAAATTCATCAGGGATCGGTGATCGGCGATGTGTCAATGCAAAAAAATTCCATGATTTAACTCTTTTAGATTTCATTGACCCCAAACAAACACATCAGTAATCGGCTATCAAAGGTTCATCATGGCCCATGTCAATGTTTAACCCTCTCATGTTTCGACGACTTCCTAAATCTCCTTTGCGAACAACCAGTGTAAATCTACTCTGTTGTTTTATCGATACCGTTGATACATCAGCGATCGACGATTATTGTTTTTATGCGTTCATTTTACTTGCTCGGATTTTTCCGACACCGAACATACGCACGCAGGTCACAAGTTTAGCTGCAGATTCTTAGTTGAAACGCCAAGTTCTTTTTAGACACAAAGGTTTCACTTTGACAGGTTCAAATCAATCCAACTTGATCAATTATGAGACATGAAAATGAAATTAGTGATCCCTCCACAACGTACTCAATTCAGAAAGCAGAACAAAAGAAAATAAGTGGTACCCAAAAGAGAAAAAAAATTCATAAAATCTTTTAGGGTGTGTTGAGGGCTCAACATATTGCAACTAACCAAACTACTCGTTTAAGCAATGATTCCAACCATAATCCTTTATGGATAGATGGGGACCTTGTTTTAGCTAATAGCTACAAAAAAAGATCTGAAGACCTAACTGAGAATTTGTTTGATACTGAGCGATTCAAGCTCCACATTCTCAAGACCTAATAACATGCAATGGAGTAATTAAGTGGCCAAACTCCAACCAAATGAATTATATTCATGGACTAGGTAGTAGTGTCGTAGATTATGTGATATATGATATCCATGTTTCCAACCACATAGTAACTTTTGACCTTTTAAATAACTATGAACCCAACTCTGATTATAGACCTTTAACCCTAACTCTAAACTTTGTCATGCATAGGAGCGCCAATGAAGAAATTTCTAATAATCAAAGGAAATTGTTCTTATAAGTATTTTAATAAGTGGAAATGGTAGTTGTAAAATTATGATAGAGGTATTCAATTTTGTATTTATAAGGACAAAATTGAATACCTCTATCATAATTTTTCAACTACCCTTTCCACTTCTATTAACAATTTCTCTTTCAAGGTGTCTTGTAAAAATAATAATATAAAAACCAACCCTTGGTATGATAAAGAGTGTAGAATTGCTAGGAAAGTCATTACGGATGCTTCTAGTAAGTCCTTAAAACTCAATAAGATCAATATGTACAAATCCCTAATTAAAAGGGAAAAAAGGTATTATATCAATAAAAGGAAAGAGCATCTTTCACAACTTTTTAATCTTGATCCTAAAAAGTTATAGAGAAAAATTATAATTCGCAATACTAAAGAAAATAATATGATTCCCTTAAGGGACTGGAATTCCTACCTTAAAAGTCTTTATGAGTTCCTTAATGCCATGGACACCATTCATATTGTCCCTACAAAGGATGATTTTTTTCTTTGGATGACATAGAGTTCAAGGTTAAACGAATTGCAAATGGGAAAGCTAAGGACATTGAAGGCTACCAAGCTGAAATTTTTAAAATCGGGGGGGCTATCCTCATCCCTCACATACACAAGCTCTTCAATTTAGCAGTCAAGTAGGGCTTCCCTAAACCCTGAATGCAAAGATTCATTGTTCCTATTTTTAAAAGAGAGGATATAAACATTCCCTCTAATTGTAGGACCATTATGATTAGGCCGATTTTAGCCAAGCTATATGGAATTATTTTGGAAAAGAAGATTAGGTTATGGCTAGAAATTCACGGTAAAAGAGCTAAAGGCCAGGCTAGGTTTAGGAGATGTCATTCAACTGTGGACCATCTTGTTACCTTTAGGATCATTGCAAAGGAGTCCTGCAATACCAAAACCAATCTTTTTTGTTGTTTTCTTGACTTTAGAAAAGATTTTGACATGGTTCCCAAGAAAAACATTTACTATAGGTTGGAAGAGATAAAAGTGTCTTTCGAGTTTAAGGGTTGTTGCAATAAGATTGTATGAGAAAGTTATTTTCAAGTTTAATAACATTGAGGGTTGGTTGAAAGAAATTAACTGCAATATTGGAGTCAAGCAAGGTTGTCCCTTGTCCCCTATCCTTTTTGGCATATACATGGACAAGTTAAAAGATTGCTTGAAAGAAGCAGTTTGTGTTATCCCTACTCTCACCAGTATAGTCATCAATCTTCTTCTTTATGTTGATGATATCATTCTTATGGCGAGGAGTCCCCACAATCTAATACAGGTAATGACAGTTAATACTAACAAGACTAAGGTCATGATTAAATCCAACAAGATCACTTATAATACCTTCATATATGAAAAGAACAACTTGGAGGAAGTTACCTCATACAAATATATTTGAATCAACATTCACCACAAACTCAATTGGAATTATAGCATTGAGACAAGGATAATTGGAATATTGAAAGCTTATTATGATCTTGAAAACAACTATAAATCAACCAATCTTTGGATATGGGATAAGAAGAAACTCCTCTTTGAGACTCTTGTTATGCCTGTTATTCTATATGGATGCCAAGTTTTGGGATGCAGTATCTCTCAAGAATCTTGGGAAAGATATAGCAAATCCAAAACAATTTTATAAGCTATAATCTCAAAATTACAGGAAATATGCCCCATCCTATCCTCCTCTTAGAGGCAAGCCTTTCCCCCATTGAGAGCATGACTATGACTAGATACCTAATGTATAAGAACAAGTTAAACAACATGGAAGACAAGAGGCTTCCTACAATTGCTTCAAACTCCAGCGGTAACCACCTTCAACTCAAGTGGGGATGGCATAAAGATGTCCAATCTTGGCTAAGGCATTGGGGCATCATGGAAGAGACCATTTTGCAGAATAAGGATACTATTAAAAATATTATTAAATCAAAATTTAAGGAGCAAATGTGGTGTGATAAAGAGTTAGAGGAAAAAAAAAAATTAAGTTATTATAAGGAGGTAATCAACCATAATCTAAAAGATCAAAATTATCTCTTTGTTTTGACAAGTGTAAAGAAAAAAATAAACATTGCTAAGATAAGAACAAATTCCCATGAGCTCCATAGTGAAACTTAACGTTGGTTCATTCCTAAAACACCATGGGATGAAAGAGTGTGTCAGCTTTGTGACACTAAGAAGGTTGAATATGAAAATCATTTTCTCTTAGATTGTCCAACCTATACCCATATTAGATGTCAACTTCAAAATATATGTCAACGTGCCAACCTTCCTAACCTTTTATCTCAACAAAACTATGGTGAGCTTCGAAAGCATGTCTTAATGTTTTTCGAGCACGGAAACAAAATTCTAAAGAATTGCAAGTAATCTCTTACCCTCTTAAGGTCTAATAAACCAATTGAGTCTTAGTAAATGTTCTTCTTCTTCATCATCATCATCATTTTTATCAAATATATATTTATTTTAATCTCTTTTAATAGTTATTATACTAATTAAAATTTAATTATATGATGATTTGATGTAGTAGTAGTCTTCGTCGTAGTCATCATCATCAATTATTCTAATTAAAATTTAATTATATGATGACTTGATGTAGTTAACAAAGTACAATTGAATGTATTTATTTGACTTCTTCATACATAAAACCAAGTAACATCCCATATATGTATTTTATTGCCAATTTTTTGTATTTACAAATTGAAAGACAAGCATTCTTCATAATATTTTGAAATTAAATCTAAATTTCAAAATATTTGTCACCTTGTCAACCTTCCTAACCTTTTAGCTCAACAAAACTATGGCTATCTTAATGTTTTTAGAGCACAAAAACAAAATTGTAAAGAATTACAAGTAATTTCTTGTCCTCTTAAGATCTAATAAACCAATTGTATCTTAGTGGATGTTAATCATCATCATTATATATAAATATATAATTTTTCATCTAATTTATATTTATTTTAATCTCTTTTAATATTTATTATACTCATTAAAATTTAATTAAAATTAATTATATGAAGATTTAATGTAGTTAACAAAGTACAAGTGAATATATTTATTTCACTTCTTCACATATAAAACCAAGCAACATCCCATATACTTATTTTATTGTCAATTTTTTTTTTTTTATTTACAAATGAAAGATAAGCATTCTATTCAATATCTCCCACTATTCAAACAACTTTTCATTTTTTATAATTATCACCTTAAAAATATCCATTTTATATTGTACGTTAAAGCTTTTAAGAAATGATGATTTTTTCACGGAATAAAAAGTTGTTGGATTAGTAAATTTGAGTGATTATTTATGTATGAGTATTTTGAGAGTTTTTCAGCATGCTAAATTCATTTCTACATTCAGAAATAGATTTTGAACAACAAAAAATAGTAATTCAAACCAAGAAAAAAAAAACATTTAATAAAAATAGATTTTGAGAAACAACAACAAAAAAAATAGTGATTCAAACCAAAAAAAAAAAATTCGTATAACAGCTAACCAACTCCTTTTCATATAATAATTATTATTAGAATTTTGTTTCCACACCTTCCGATCCGTATTCCATCCGACTGGTTACTTCCTAACCATCATGTCATCAACGAAAGTGCTTATGTTGAGAGTAGAAGAACCTCCGCGGAGGATTGCCTTCCATGCAGAATCCTTCAGTTTTAGAACGTTATCTCTCAACTGCTTCCCTTCAGGAGTTGCCATCATTCTTCTCACAACATCCTCCACCTCTTCCTTTCTCACCAATTTGTGTTCATCCACCTCCACATCCTCGAAAGCCAGGCCGATCTTCCACACTTCCTTGGCGAATCTGCAGTTAAGGAATTGATCGGCAAAATGAGGGAATCCCACCACAGGAACTCCCATGCTCATGCTCTCCAAGATAGAGTTCCATCCACCGTGTGTGAGGAATACTGCCACTGAACTGTGTGCAAGGACTTTCAACTGAGGCGCCCACTTCACAAACAGAGCCCGATCCTTGGTTCGTTCTTCAAATCCCTCAGGCAAAACCACAGGCTTCCCTCCGACGATATCCAAGCGGAGAACCCACAAGAAAGGCTGCCCGCTGGCCTCTAGCCCTAGGGCCAGCTGCTCCAGCTGTGTCTGAGACTTCACAACCACGCTGCCGAAAGAAATGTATATAACTGATCCGGGCAGTTGAGTATCCAGCCATTTCAAGCAGCTTTCTCCCTCCTCCTCCCACAGACTGCTGCCCGAATCCCTCCCCTCACAAAAATTTGAAAGAAATAGAGGTCCTATGGCCAGAGCAGGACAGCCATTCAAAGAGAGAGCCTTTACTGCATCCCTGCCTTCAAGCTCCTCAAAAGTGTTCACGAGAACGTAATCCGCTTTAAACTGCTTTTCTGACTCACGGAGGAAGGCATTGAAAAGAATGTCAGATGGATCCTGTGCGCGATAGAAGGACGGCAGATCGGTTGGCCTCAACGGTGGGATGTTGCCGGGGAGACAAGTGATCAGCTTCTCTGGATTTTTAGCTTCGCTCACTGAAGTATATACAATAACACAAAAATGTTAAAATGAATCCAATAGGAAATCGAAATGTTTGAATTAAATCCCTACAATCAAAGAATCAGATTGGGCAGTAAACCATTAAATTTGCTTTTATTTTTTAAAATTGCCAAAACCATATATATATATATATAATAATAATAATCTATTTTTAAGTTCATGGCCAAGCCAGCACACCAAATTTGGTGTATGAGACCCCCTTGTTTGTGGGACAAGGGACCCTCCTCCGCCCGGCTATTTGACTAGTAAAGTCTACAAAGGTATACATACCCTACCTGTGACCTCTTAACAGGAAACACATGTTCTTAACTATATACTGGGCAATAAACCATTAAATTTGCTGTAATTTCCTCAAATTGCCATATCCCCATATATATATGTCCAGCAGCTTTCCAAAACTACACTTTCAAAACAAACCCATATATATATATATATATATATAAACTAAACAGTAAACCATTAAATTTGTTGTTATTTCCTCAAATTGCCATATCCCCATATGTATATGTCCAACAGCTTTTCCCAAAACTACACTTCCAAAATATATATATATATATATATATATGGTCATATAAGCATCTTTTACTCTTATAAAACAGCAAAAATGTCAAAAATACAAAATTACATATATTATATAAAAAAAATTGATATTTAATTTTTTATTTTTTCATATATATATATATAAACATTTTATTTCTACATTTCTATTTTAGTAATTATATATAAACATTTTATTTTTTTATTTCTATTTTTATTTTAGTAATTACAATTTATTGTTATTTTTATTTTATTTTTATATTATTTGTTTTCGTTTTATTTTAATATATAATATTTTAAATTTAAATTATATTTAAACTTTATCTACTTAAACCAACATAGTATAGGAAAATTAGAAATGTGTACTTAAATCTAAACACCAACTCAAAATAGAAATAATATTAAAAGATTTTAACACGATAAAAATAAATAAATAATAAAGTAAATTCTATTTTCCAATAAAAGTATGAAGAAAATAAAGTTATGTAAACTTGGGTGGGTTAGCTTTAGTAATTAAGTGTAATAACAAGCATGAAGTCACAGGATCAAATTGATTGACTATTTCTGGATATCAAGTCTCACTCAAGATGTGTATTTCATTGAAAAAATAAATAAAACTAAATAAAACAAGAATAAAAAACAACCATGAAAACACATCAACTCTAGAAAAAGGCAGGCTATGATCATGTTGAATAGAGCTCAATAATGAAAAGAACAATATCAACAAGCTGAACAAACTTCCAACCATCAACATGAAGATCCTACACTTGGAGTTTTTGAAATACTCTCGAACCAGGGAGAGTGGGTTAGCTTTAATAATTAAGTGCTGTGAATTACAAGCAGAAAGTTACAGAGTCAAGTTCCTGGGCTAGCTATTTCTGTAGATATTGGGCTAACTACTTCTATAGATATTGAGTCTCACTCTAGATATATATTCCATGGAAAAAAAAACTACATAAAACAAGAATAAAAAACAACCATGCAAAACACATCAACTCTACAAAAAGGCAGACTATGGTCATGTTGAACAGAGCTCAATAATGAAAAGAACAATATCAACAAGCTGAACAAACTTCCAACCATCAACATGAAGTTCTGAACACTTGGAGTTTTTGAAATGCTCTCAAACCAGGGACGGTGGGCTAGCTCCAGTAGTTGAGTACTGTGAATTACAAGCAGAAAATCACAGGGTCAAGTTTCTGAGTTAGCTAAGTTTGTAGATATTGGGTCTCACTCTAGATGTATATTCCATCGAAAAAAAAACTAAATAAACTAAGAATAAAAAACAACCATGCGAATACATCAACTCTACAAAAAGGCAGACTATGATCTTGCTGAAGAGAGCTCAATAATGAAAACAACAATATCAACAAGCTGAACAAACTTCCAACCATCAACATGAAGATCCTAACACTTGGAGTTTTTGAAATGCTCTCTAACCAGAGAGAGTAGGTTAGCTTCAGTAGTTGAATGCTGTGAATTACAAACAGAAAGTCACATGGTCAAATTCCTGAGTTAGCTACCTCTGTAGATACCATAACACATGAACCTTACAAAAAAGCAAAAGCAAAAAAACAGACCATAAAAAGTCCAGACTATGATCATGCTGAACAGAGCTCAAATGAAAACAACAATATCAACAAGCTGATGCTTAGGATCTTCGATATTCTTAACTATTTACAAGACAAGTTCAATAAAATTTTACGTTCCTGCACTCAGAAAAACTGCATACATGCTTTTACAGGTTTGTCAAAGCTTTTAAAACCTATTTGCTTTATGGAATGCTGTGCCTTAATATTCCCCTGGGCCAAACAGAATTACAAACTGCAAGTAAATTGTCAATCCCTGTAAAGTACATGTATTTAATGTTATACATAACTCCAATTTATACAAATGACCGACATGTTAGAAATCGAGAGAAACGAAATAATAATAGAAATCCAGAACTGTAATCTTGAACTGTAATATTACCTTTGACAGGAATATGTCCCTGAGAAAGAAGGAAGTTGGAGTAACAGACAGAAATGGAGGCAACAGCACATGTAGGCCAGAAGATAGCCCTGGGGACTTTCAGACTGGTTGCCACTTGCTCTGTGCAAGACATCATGATGCAATCTGATACAATGCATGTGATGGGTGGAAAGGACGATGATTTATCTTCTTCAGCAGTGCGAAGGAGGAGGTGCTCCAACGCTGGGCCTAACTTTTGCAAGGTAACCAGATCGTCTTCCACGTTGGAGGTGCCAGGAATGGACAGAAATCGAATTCTCCACCCTCGCTGCTCCAATTCAGGATCGCCTCTGGTAACAAGGGAAACCAGAGACTGGGAATTTCTTGAAACTTCCAGCAGGCGTTTGTGTATAAATTCAGTATTGATGAAGGTGATGAAAAATCCCCGCATAGCCAGCAGCTGGGCCAAATTCATGAGAGCGTTAACATGACCCTGCCCAGAAAATGGCACAAGCACCGCATGCGGGGCATGTTTCTGTTTCTCAATCGCCATATTTTAAGAATATACAACACAATGAACACTGGTTTAAATAGATGCAGAGACCAAACAGACATGGCCTCCCCCTCTCTGTCACACTTCAAAATTATTAATGTATTTTCAGAATCTGACCAGTACCGTTTCAATCGAGTCGAGAGAGGAAAACTTTGCTGGCGGGAAACTTTGATTGCGACATTATTATCAAATTTCAGGGCTCTTTCGTGAAGTCCAAACTATAAAGCTCGCATGATTGCGACTCGTCAGCCTGTCTACCGACACGGTGGCGAAAAAGGTTTAGTCTAGAAGTCCATGCATCGCGCATAGTAAGGTTGAAAGATTACAAGTTTCAATTTTGACAATAAACAACATTAAACAATAAAATCCTTATGTAGAAAAAAGGTTGCTTCCGCTATACGCAACAAAGAAACAATTTGCTTGCTCTATACGTTATATATTAAAATTAAATTTTACTCAATTAAAATTTTAAATTAACGTTTAATTAAATTATGATTTAAAATAAGGTATTATATTTTATCTATTTTCAATTAACATTTAATTAAATTATTATTTAAATTTAGATATTTTCTTAGATTTTACCTATTTGTAAGGTTTGATATTNGTTGGAGGTGCCAGGAATGGACAGAAATCGAATTCTCCACCCTCGCTGCTCCAATTCAGGATCGCCTCTGGTAACAAGGGAAACCAGAGACTGGGAATTTCTTGAAACTTCCAGCAGGCGTTTGTGTATAAATTCAGTATTGATGAAGGTGATGAAAAATCCCCGCATAGCCAGCAGCTGGGCCAAATTCATGAGAGCGTTAACATGACCCTGCCCAGAAAATGGCACAAGCACCGCATGCGGGGCATGTTTCTGTTTCTCAATCGCCATATTTTAAGAATATACAACACAATGAACACTGGTTTAAATAGATGCAGAGACCAAACAGACATGGCCTCCCCCTCTCTGTCACACTTCAAAATTATTAATGTATTTTCAGAATCTGACCAGTACCGTTTCAATCGAGTCGAGAGAGGAAAACTTTGCTGGCGGGAAACTTTGATTGCGACATTATTATCAAATTTCAGGGCTCTTTCGTGAAGTCCAAACTATAAAGCTCGCATGATTGCGACTCGTCAGCCTGTCTACCGACACGGTGGCGAAAAAGGTTTAGTCTAGAAGTCCATGCATCGCGCATAGTAAGGTTGAAAGATTACAAGTTTCAATTTTGACAATAAACAACATTAAACAATAAAATCCTTATGTAGAAAAAAGGTTGCTTCCGCTATACGCAACAAAGAAACAATTTGCTTGCTCTATACGTTATATATTAAAATTAAATTTTACTCAATTAAAATTTTAAATTAACGTTTAATTAAATTATGATTTAAAATAAGGTATTATATTTTATCTATTTTCAATTAACATTTAATTAAATTATTATTTAAATTTAGATATTTTCTTAGATTTTACCTATTTGTAAGGTTTGATATTAAAACGTTATTTTTTAAGTTAGTGTGAAATCTAAACCTTTTAATTAAGTTAATGATAAAACTTCAACATGAAAGTATGATAATGGCCCACTGAGAATACAACTACAGACAAACTTGGCACAGTATATTCCATTGCACGATCCTTGAACAATATGTTTTTCGAGGTGTACATGCCTTCCCTTTGTCACGTTCATGTATATGCACCTGTCTCCACTAGCGCCTGTGTACAAGTATGTAAATATTGTACAAAAACTTATGTACAACACTATGCTTTCCTTTGGCTTATGTCAATTGAAACCCACCTGTGGCTACCTTTGTTCTCTCTTCTCCTTGACCTGTATGATCTCTAGATGAAAATCCTTCTCCACCTATATAAGATTTCGAATCACAATCCTTCATGATCCAACACTCTCTGCATCAACACTTGGACGAAATCTTTTCACCCAATTAATGAGATCTCCTCACTCTTACATAAGAAACATTATTTATTTGCTTCCACACTCTCAACCAACTCCACGCTAGCAAAAGTCCTTCTTTTCTTCTCTATGTAAAAGTCCCAACTTGGTCTTTATAAGATTGATTTATAACCTAACCTTAATCTCCAAAGTGATTGACGGCTGAGATTACTTCTCGCCTCACTTGAATTCAATGGTTATTGTTTACATGTTATTTACTTTTATCTTTTTCCTTAAATAAAACTCAACTCACTAATAAAATCACTTTACATTAATAATTACATTAACTAAAGTAAAGTCTCACACTTAGAAGGCTTTCAACAACTTCCACATGCTAGAAACATGCCAAATGTGGAAGTACATGTCCGATGCTACATACATCAACACTCCCTCTTAGCGAGGAAGGTACTTCTCCCACCTAGAGTTGGCTCTATCTATGCTACCAAATATGCTACCATGACTATTCTCCAATCCACCTGATTGGCTTCTCCCTCTGACACAAAAGTTATCCCTGCCATCTTACTCGGACCTGTCTTCGAATACTTCCAACAAATCATGCTCTTAGAAGCCTCCTGCTCCTGAGCATCCTGCATGGTCATCTCGTACCACGACTCCTCCTTGACATACTTGGAAGGATGTTCCTTCCCACCTGAACCTGAATCTTGACTCCCTCTAAGAATCTCAACCTTCAGAGCTACCTGCTCCTTGTTCTCTGTCACTCTATTGTTTTCCATTGCTCGCATAGAATGACCCTTTATCCTATACAAGTTCCTCTCTCTAAATCCTAGAACAATTGTTGTGTCTGAGCTAGATCATATGGGCTTGATCAATGTCTTCCCATCCTAGAATGTTATGCCAAATCCCTTCTTATTGATCACTAAGAATGAGGGCGCACTCCTCTTGAGTTCTGGCACCCATAGCATGTCCATCACTCTCACCATACCACTTGAATCCTTTCAGAATGGCACTGTTCCAAATCCCTTCACTGCATGCTTAGTCCCCATACCAAGTTCCACATGCATCTCTGAGTCAAACTCTGTGAATCTCTCAAAAACCTCTCGTGCTCCTGTCATATGACATGTGGCTCCACTATCTATCAACCATTAACCGGCTGATATGGTGCCCAAGGAAGTCTGGGAAACAAGTAAGAATTGTTTCTATTCAAACTTCTTGAAAAACTCATCCATTTGAGTCATTGTTGATGTATCTACCTCTGGTTGCATTTTGTTTCCTTCCTTCTTCTTATTCATACATTGACCTACATAATGCCCAAATTGTGACATGCAAAGCACTTGACTTTGCTCATGTCCTTCTTATTGTTGTCTTGAGAGGTATACTCTCCACTGGAAATCTTTTTGAACTTTCCCTTCTTTTCCTGATTGACAAGAGAAAGGTTCTCATCATTCTTGTGTCGACCTCCATTCAGTTATTCATCTCGAAGTTCTTCCTTAATGAATTCATCCCACAACCTTGACCAATCATGGAGCATTTCTTGTGCCATGATTCGTTTGATTAACAGTGTCCACTCCTTCGTGAGTCATTCTAGTGATGTCCTCACCAACTCTGAATCGTCCATTGTCTCCCCAACTGCAACCAATTCATCTCGAACCTATCGGATCCGGGTGAGATAATTTGTCATCATATATGATCCTGTCATATTTGTGTCTATGAGCTTCTCTCTCAACACCATTTTTCAATTATCGTTCTTGATCTGAAATAAAATCTTCAGAGCCTCCCACATGTCCCTGGAAATTTTATTTCCTAATAAATGAGGGATCAAGTGATCCTTCACTCCATCTAGAATGATGTGCCTGGCTTCCACATCCTTCTGATTATTGATGATCATTTCTATTGCATCTGTTGGAGGAGTTATTTGAGTATTAGCAAATTCCCAGATCACATTCTTCATCAACACCAACATGATCCTCTTGTTCCAAGGACTGTAGTTGGAAATCCCATCCAACCTATCCTCAAATCGCAACCCAATTTCCATCTCAAAGATCTAATCTGATAACCCTCTGTTGAAACTGCCCATGTACTATCTGGTATGGCTCTGTACGCACCTATCACCATTGCAACATGCATATGTAAGGGCCTTCCCTTACTGATGCTCGTGTATGTACGTTCCTATTCTTACTTCTCCCTGTGTATACATGTTTGTATCCAAGGGGGCCTGCGTATGTACGCATCTATTACTTTTGTGACCCGTGTACAACTTCATAAACCTGCAAAAAAATTAGTTATGACTCAGTACTTTTGTTTCCCTGAAATTTGTCCTTCGATTTCTCATTCTAGTTATAGATATGACAAGATATCCTTGTACATATGATAGATTTGTATTCAATTGCTATGGATATGAGATTTGGCTTCTTCTCAGAGCATGTTCTCTAATACCAAGATGATTTTCACCCCTCTACCCAACACCCGATAAATAATTCCAAATAAATCAATTATTGAATTAAATCTCAATTGAGTAATCAACTAAACATGCACCAGAAGAAATAAATAAGGAAACCAAAATCTTGCACACAAGGCACAAATATTTTCAGGTATAAACCCCTGAAAAGAACCCAGAGAGAAAACCAATACTAAGATGTTTTTATTAAGGTCAAATCAGGGCTCTCGTAATAGGGATAATGGCCCACTGAGAGAAATACAACTACAGAAAAAATCGGCACAGTTTGTTCTGTTGTACGACCCTTGAACAACATGCTTTTAAAGGTGTATGTTTTTTCCCTTTGTTATGCTCGTGTATACGCGCTTGTCCCCACTAGTTCCCACGTACATATACAAAAATATTGCAGGACAACTTATGTATAGTGTTACACTTTCCTCTGGCTTCTGTCAGTTGAAAACCCACCTACGGATGCCTTTGTTCACTCTTTTCCTTAACCTGTATGACCTCTAGATGAAAATCCTTCTCCACCTATGCAAGATATTGAATCACAGTTCTTCGTGATCCAACCCTTTCTACATCAACACTTGGACGAAATCTCTTCACCCAATCAGTGAGATCTCCTCACTCTTGTGTAAGAAAAATTCTATATTTTCTTCCACACTCTCAACCGACTCCACACTAGAAAAAGTCCTTCTTTTCTTCTATGTGTAAAAGTCCCAACTTGGTCTCTCACCAAATTCTGACCTTGGTATCTCACCAAAAAGTGTCTTCTCATTTACCCTAGGCTTTCTTTTATAAGATGGATTTATAACCTAACCCTAATCTCCAAAGTGATTGATGACTGAGATTAATTCTCACCTCACTTGAGATCAATGGTTATTGTTTATATGTTATTTACTTCTATCTTTTTCCTTAAATAAAACTCAACTCGCTAATAAAATAACTTTACTTTAATAATTACATTAACTGAAGTAAAGTCTCACACTTAGAAGGCTTTCGACAACTTCCACATGCTAGACACATGTCAATGTGGAAGTACATGCCCAATGATACATGCATCAACACTCCCTCTTAGCAAGGAAGGTACTTCTCCCACCTGGAGTTGGCTCTGTCTATGCTACCAAATCTGCTACCATGACTATTCTCCAATCCACATGATTGGCTTCTCCATCTGACATGAAAGTTATCCCTACCATCTTACTTAGACCTATCTTTGAATACTTCCAGTAGATCATGCTCTTAGAAGCCTCCTTATCTTGAGCATCATACATGGTCATCTCGTACCATGACTCCTTCTTGATAGACTTGGCAGGATACTCCTGATCTAGGTGGATATCGGTGGCCACCCACCTTTTCCAACTAGTTCAAAACAATTTTCTGGCAATTTTGATAATTTACTATTTTTAGCATTTTTTAACTTTCGGGGCCATTTTGAGGCCCTAAATGAATCTCCTTGACGATACCTTTTCAACGGGCTATCATGCGCCTAAAACGGAGATCATATGCAAAAGTTATGACCCCGGGAAGTTGATGTACTAACTTACCCAAACGGGGCCCACATGACTTTTGGTGCTTCATCTAATAGGGTTAGGTTTTTGGATATCTAGGGTTTTTGGCATTCCTGTTTATTGTAAACATGCCTTCAGAGCCTCATTGTAATCATCTTCTTTTGAATGCGAGTAGCCGTCACATCTCTTCTTAGAGATATGTTGCCACCATTCTAGCGAGTCTTTCACTCTGTATTTTTACAATCTCTGTACATTTCTTTCATTAATAGAAAATGTATATGACTGTGTATCTGATTTTATGGTTTCATCTCTGATACATTTCTGTTATATTATTGAATATCTGCGATATCTTTGTGCATTTATTTATTATATCTCCGCTCTCATTTCGTGCCAAAAATAATCTGGATCAATGGTATCAGAGCAGGTTGCTCTTGATCATTTTTTCAGTGCATGTCCCTGACGAGGTCCGAGTATATTAATTTGGGTCTTGAGCTTGTCGCTCTTGAATACAATCTCTGTCACACGCCCAAGAAACCCACCATGGCGGAAGAAAATAAAAACGATGGAGCAGATGATCCTATAAATCTGTTGCTTGAGCAACCTCTCACGTGACAGAGGGACGAAATGTTGGAGAATTTTTCCCACGTCCTTCAATGCCTGCCAATAGCAACATGCACATCTTCATCAAACAACCACTTTGGAAGCACCTCTCATTTCAAGGTATTTAAAAGAAGAAAAATACAAAAAATTAATATAGAGATCATTCCTTATCCTATCAAAAATAATCTTTGATTTTTCTTTTCTTTCTTTCTTCTTTTTAATCTTAAGTCATTTCATGAAGAAGGATCCACATTTGCTATCTCTAAGTTAAAGTACAACTTCCATCTTTGAGGAAGAAATCTAGTATCCTTGGCTTATGCTTGAAGGTTTCCTAAGTGGCACTTCTAGACATGTACAATTAGCCTTCTTGTAATCTTTTGTTTGCTTATTTGCTTCATCCCTACCCATGAAAATGTATGAATTTTTTTATTTAGATTTAGCCCCTTTTCTCCGCGAAGAATAAGCTAGTGCAAGAGGACAAGAATCTCGTAAATGTCTTGGAAGATGATAGAATTCGCACCCACATGTTGTATTCTCATAATCCAAAACCTGATTCCATCAAAAAAAATTCCATTTGAGAATCATTTTGTTCGTAAGACCCTTACTGAGGTCAATCTCCACATAAAGTCGAGCATATGTGCATAGTCTAGTTGTAACTCTCTCAAAACATGTTTTTATGTAACAATCCAAAGTATTCCCAATAACATCTATAACTGAGATATTCTAGAAATGTAAGTGAAAATTAGGAAGACAAACCCAAACTAGCATCCAAGTAATGAACATGGAGCTTGGATAAAATTTTAGGAACCAAGGAGTTATAAGTAGTCTTGCACTTCCACAAAACCAAAGACCCTTTTCTAAAATTTCTTGTAATCAACATGATAAAAAAATTGAACTATAAAAAATCCCCTAGAACAGAGACATATCTCACGATTATTTGTCCAAGTCAAGTGAATCCATAGGTACAAATTCAATGGAGGCTAATAACCATTAAAATATACAAATTGTAGCAATTGATTCATATTTTTGATGAAAATGAATGATCTTCGGCATTGTGATCTCTACTATTGACTCATCTTCCACTTTATCTACAATATAAGCACTAGGAAAAGTAGTCAAAGAAATTAAAGTGGAAAGATTTTTATTTTTTACTGTGTCCTTGAAGGACATATGCTTTCAGGTTGAAGAAACCCTAGGGTTCACTACTCCTCCCTATAATCTCCAGACCAAATGGATAGTTGAATATTGCATAAGAAGTTTCTCTTTTTTTCAAATATATAGGAATCAATAACTAGTTGGAATTACCTAGGTGAGGCCCAAGTTTAAATCTGACTGGCTAACTATAACCCTTAGGATATTCCAATAGCTTGTAAGTCGGTACCTAGTAGGAAACTTATGAGTTAGCAAGGGCCGCGACATACAAAGGCACACCCGTGAGGGGGTCCCACTCATGGGGGGAATCTATACTTCTAGCCTTATCACAAATGGACAAAGTATCATTAGAGATTTGAACCCTAGTGGGCATAATATAAGCTATAGTTAGACAACAAAGATTAACCTTCCAATTGTTTACCCTGAAAAATGAGATGTTGATGGTCCACAAGAAAAATCCCATTAAAAACTCCCATTGTTGCTTTGAATTTTCTACATAATCAATGGAATTCGTCCTCAAAAGTATGATATTCCCATTAAGAGACTTGACCATTAGTTGAAAATTTTCCTTGATAACAGTATTTTCAACAATTACATAGCATGCAAGAAAAGTTGATTTTCACCCCTCTACCCATCACCCAACAATTAATTCCAAATAAATCATTTATTGAATTAAATCACATATGAGTAATCAACTAAACATGCACCATAAGCATAAATAAGGAAACCAGATTCTTGCACACTAGACACAAATATTTTTGGGTATAAACCCCTGGAAAAACCATTGAGGGAAAACCAGTACTTAGATGCTTTTATTAAGATCAAATCAGAGCTCACATAATAGGGATAATGGCCCACTGAGAATACAACTACAGACAAACTTGGCACAGTATATTCCATTGCACGACCCTTGAACAACAAGTTTTTTGAGGTGTACATGCCTTCCCTTTGTCACGTTCATGTATTTGCACCTGTCTCCACTAGCGCCCGTGTACAAGTACGTAATTTAATTACCTCTCACTTTCTTCATTGTACATTTCCCCAACAGCTGCTCCCTTTCAAATTTTTTGATGGAGTTCATATCCCAAATGCAATCCACTACATGCATAGATTGCACTGATAATTTAGTAAGATACTGACTAATAGACACCATGGATTCATATACCATATATCCCTCCACCATAGAACCCTCAAGACTTGCTCTTTGTTTAACCAAATCCTTCAATGATTTCAAGTTCCTCTCCACCATCCACATCGACCTTGTGTGTACAGGTCCACACATTTCAATCTCCTCGACTTGGTGTATGAGGTAGTGTTATTGTGCATTGAAAAATGATGGAGGTAGATACTTCTGCATTTCACACATTAGCTGAGGAACTTCTCTCTTCCAATACTTTATATCATCTTCATGGATTTCTTTCAATGACAACCATCTACAGATCACGACGCAAGAAAATAACATGTTTCAACAAAACATAATACATATTACATTACAAGTAAAACACATGTCATTAAGTACAACAAAAAATTGAAATTTTTTTTTGCATATATATTGCAGCTACTTACCTCGTGTATTTTCCAATATCATATATAACTTGTTTGACATTGTTGTCAAAGTCGTTTGGGAGAGATAGAGGTAGAACATAATGTAACAATAAAAATGAATCGTTACTTGTTCAAAACTAGACAAAGAAAAAAAAAAATCCAAAACATGTATACGACCAATATATAAATATGAATACTAAAATGATTAATTACATTAATGAAGGTATGTCAATCATGTGTTTATACCCCACCAAATTCACCTTTCTTCATTAAGATATTCTTTATGTTTGAACAAAAACCTATGGGAAATTTAATTTTTTGAATGACCTCTTTTACACCATTGCTTTGTTGCTCTGTTAATAACCATGGAA
>ML778575.1:512956-535275 GCA_009831015.1 Picea engelmannii
TCTTTATTGACATCCAAAGAAGAATGTTATTGTTGATAACAAAAATAGGCCACACTGAGTAAATAGACCGAAGCTCTCCAAATGGATTAACACTGTCAGTTCCCAATGAAAGCCTAACATTACGAGGTTCATCTGTAAATTCTAACCATTTTGCAGCAATTTCCTTAAATGCATAACCATCTACAGGCATTTGAACAATGCCATCTTCAATTCTCTTTCATGCATGGTACTCCATAAACTGTGTTATGCTTTGGTACCTGAACAGTCGTTGCAAACGTGGAATTATGAGAATATGTCAGAGAACCTTTCGAGGGACCATTTTTGTTACTTGATCGGTTTGATATCTATTGATACCACATACCGGGCATTTTGTTTTCGATGCATGTTGTCCATAATATATGATCATTAGGACATGCATATATACTTTGATACTCCATTCCAATGTCTTTCATAATGGCATGTAAATCTCGATATGTGTGTTGGTTTGATTCTTCTATTATGTCTGAGTTTATTGACCCAAGGTTCATGTCTGTTCGGGTTTCCAACAAAGCCTCTAAAACTATCGGCCCTCCTGGTAAACCAGAAGGAAACACAGCATACAAAATACATTGTTCAGTCTCACCCGAGATAGCTTTAATGGGTGGTTGTAATACTCATGTGTTTACAGCCTGGGATTGAGTGCGAGATATGAGAACTGTATATTGAACCACTATTATAACTTGTAAACCCAATATACTGTCATTTGTGAATACGCAGGAAATATAGCAACTCATTCATTAAACATAACAATAAATACTAAAGACAATAAATATATGCATGCATTCATTACATAACATAGATGTTAATGTGGTTCACCCCCTCCTAGGATACGTCCACAAAGATCTGGCTCTTGGATCTTTTATTATAGTATTTTCACAACTATAGCACCGCGCACGTTACAATTCTTCTTGGTTGGGTAAGATCTATATGAGGTGGAATAGATCGCACTAGGCTCCTCATCTTGCAATCTAACCCTCAATATCTACCCTCCTTCATCCTCTCTATCTCAACAGCTTACAAATTTAGGTCATACAGCAAAATATTACATCTCGCAACAACTCACAGATAACTAGCTAAACTCGATATTGCTCCAAACCCTTGTGATACCTCGTTATCTATATTTATATGTTTTTGGCTCTTCATCCATTACAATAAGTTGCAAAAAACCTAACCTTAACGTTGTTAGGTCTTCCCTGCATGCGCGCATGTTGTTCTTCCTTCCAGTTGTCACTTTCCTCATGCATGATTTCTTTCCCAAAATCATCTTTCTTTCCTATTTGATCTGCTTCCAACATGCCCCCAACACTGACATGTGGCTCATCCCGAGCCACCTAACACAAATATTCAATCTCTCTGGTGATTGCCTGGAAATGTTCCTTGACCCTGCTTCATGTGTCTGTGCCTAAGCAGTCTTCTCCTTGAGTGTGTCCACTATCTGGACTGCAATTTCGTCACTGATCAATTCTGCGCACTTTGCCTAGGTCTGTGCTATATGTGTCTTTTCTTCCTCTGTTTGTGCCAGGACTTCTGCTACCTGCTCTTGAAACGGTTCCATTTGAGCCTGATGCTCCTTCTTCTGTGTGTGCGCAATGGTGAGTTTTGTCTGCAATTTCTTCATGTCATGCGCCCCTTTGACGTGCTCTGTGATGGACATTGTCTTTTGCCTCTACTTGAGGTCCTGGATAGCTGCACTTATCCTTTCTTCTTCCTTGTCCCACTTCTAGAATTTTTTATCCTCCTCTAGCTTTGTCCAAAGCTGTGTTGTATTCTTGAAAAAATTTAGCTATTGTGCTAACCTATCGCTCTATCTTCTGTATTTGTTCTAATGCTTCCTGCTTCCTTTTCTCCTTTACTACTGGTGGAGTAGTGGGTGTGAGCTTCAAATGGAGATTCACGATATCCTTCTGATATTGATCGATTTCCTACACAATCTAATCAATCTTTTTTGTTGTGTGATTTCATCCATTTGTTCGGTCTTTGGAATATTATCGTATGTTCCTGTGACTTTCTTCTCCAATCCATTCCTACGCTCCCTTTCTTCTTGGGTCTCGAACTTAGCCTGCTCTCATAATATTTCCATCGTGTCCCGCTTCTCTATTTCCTGTTGCAATTCGGCTAAGGTTGTGCGTGCACAAGACTGTACCTCATGGGTAACACTCACCTGCAATTTGTGTAGAGCCTTCGATGGTATCTGTGGCAATACCAATTGGATTTGGCTTAAGTGCTTCAGGGGTTTCTTCCCCACGATCTCCTCCATGCGCAACATACTGGGTGTGATGTGGAATGTTGTGCTTGACTACGGTATTGTATGAACTGTGTCCCACTCTCCTTCTTCCAATCTTTCCTCTGTCTATGGTGTTGATGGCCCTGTTCCCATGATGTTGTTTGTACTTCCCCGATTTTCTTGAGGAACTGTCGCATGTCTTCCATCTCCTCTTGAATCATGTCCTTGTGGTGCGCAGCATTGTCAAAATCCTCAGATAGATAATCCTGGACCATTTGAGCTATCATTTGTCCATCATCCTTCGTCATTGTATACTCTGGAGGTGTTCTTTGCACCTTCATATTCTTGCGCATGCCTCCTATCTGCGTGGTTGGCCTCTTATTCCCACCTAGTTTCTGTGAGTTGGGACTTGGTGCGGTCCCTTGTGTTGCCTCAGCCTGTTTCTACTGCACTTGAGTCGCCTGCGTAGTGTTCTTTTTCCCCTTCTGGGTCCATGTCTTAGTTTCCCCTTCCTCTGTCTTCCTTGTCTTTGTCTAGCACGTCCTCCATTTCTTGGGCACTGGGACATCTTGAGGATTTGTTTCTCCCTGCCCTGCCTCTTCTTCCACTGTCCTTTCTGGCAAGTCTTGGGTGAGGAATAGAATCTTCCATTCATCTTGCCAGTCTTTGATCACCATGTCGATGTCGCCCTCTGTGATATAGTAGCGCATTTGTAACCACTGCTTATCGGGGTCCTTCCGCACCTGTATCCACATCACATGCCATGTGGCCTTGAAGTTGGCGATGTTCTGATACCACACGACAACCTATGGTTTTATTCTCCACATGTTGTTGATGGCTTCCTGCAAATCGCGTAAGTATCCTTCAAATATGGACCCGTTCATTCTTTTGTGCCTAGAATCTGACGTGGCTTTCAGAAATACATATCTCGCTCCTTGATTAGGTTTGGGTCTAGTAACGAAAGTTACATATCTTGGTTCCCTCCATCCCATAAAGGCTATTAACATGATTAGCCATGAATAGTGAAACTATGTTCCTAGATCTTGTGCATCCTTGCATTCATCCAGGAATAAATTCAAGAGATAGGGTGCCCAGCTCACTATGGTGCCCTTGGCACACTGAGCTCCAACTGCAACAACCCCAGCCATAACTTTCTCCCTGCGACATTTTCTTAGCAGCTTGCACACTAAGATTTTTGCGCCCATTTGTGTTGCGACATCGTTGATCCTCTTGATAATGATTCCTCATGTCCCCATGTTGGTACCATACTTCTTCTTCATCTCTTCCACTAGTGCTTTATCCTTGGATTTTTCATCAAGAAACTGTGTGGGATCCATGCCCCGAGATGGTAACTCTGTTATGTTCGCAATAAGCTCTACGTCTATTGAGACGAGATTGTCCAACCATATGTCCCCGCCATGTGTAACTGCCAACAATTGTTTGATGCACCCTCTTGTGTACTGTCCTCTGCCAAAGTGTGGTAGGTCTAGCAGACCTAAAATCCCTATTTTCTCCAATCTTGTTGCCCATCAAAGTGGCTGATCAATCAGTTACCCAACCAGATTTACGCCCATTTTATCTAAGTATACTCTCTTATCAAATTTCGGAAACTTGTCTGGGTCCACTACATCGTGGTCTGAGTATTTTATCTTTTCAATCTTCCCTAGCAAGCCTGATTCCACCTATAACCTGTCTGGTATATGTGATAGAACGAGGGCTGCAACAGGTTGCTTGTGAGGTGACCTAGGTACCTATTGCTTGTCTTTCTTCGGTGGTGGCTGGCTTGAGATTCTATCAGCTCCCGTTTGTGCTTCGGAATACCATTCTGGACAGCCTGTAACATCTTCTATTGTTCCTTCCGATGGGTGGTCTGAGACCATTGTTTGAGATTCATCTGGTTCAACTGTTGCTTCTAGATTCGACGTCATTCCATTGACTCTCGGAGTTGCTTTGGTGTTCTCTGGTTGCGCCTCCTTCAGGGTTTTTGCGTCCTAGTTTTGTTGCTCCTGTGCCTCTACTTGGATATCTACATTCCTGCCCTCTGATGTTGGTTGTTGGGTTTATTCCACTGTAGGTGTGGGGTTCACCGGTGTTGTGTCCAGGGATGGGATTTCATCGATATTGACAATCTCTGGCGGTTGTTGTTCACCTTCTTCCAATTGTACCCGTGACCTAGTTCTAACTCTGGGTTGTCTGGCACTCTGGCTTGCTTCTTTTTTCTTTGGAGGTTCCATGGTGGTGAATGTTGAAGGTTTCTTGAGTTTGAATGGTCTCTGACGTCTATGAACTTTTCTCTATGCTCCTTAGCCTCTATCACTCTATGTCTGTTCTCCTTTCGCAAATGGACTCTTTGCTCCTGCATTTGTGTGTTGTATGCGCTTTGCATGAATCTTGTCAAGGACGCTTCCTTCGTTATGGGTTCAATGCACCTCCGGCTCTTCCCTACTTTCCATTACTCTACCTTGCTAACTCCAGTTGGCGTGATTAATGTGGTGTCCCATTTATCCTTTCTGACATTCAATTCCGCCTAACTCTGTCATTTCATATTGCTTTTGTTGTCTTTCTGCTTCCCGCTTTTTTCCCTTTTTACCTGGTCGTTAGCCTTATCCCCATCAATCTTGTGTCCCTAATCATGTGTTCCCTTTCTGTCTCTACCGCACTATGCCTTTGTTGGTTCTTTTTGATATACTGGTTTTTTTTTTTTTTTACTGCACAAGGGGTGGTCGACTGTCCTTGTACAGCTTCAGTCGGCTCCCATTGATCATCCCTCTGAGTTTTGTGCCTGATAAGTCTCTCAACTGTACATCTCCTCCATATGTGATAGATTTTACTTCGTACGGTCCTAGCCAATGCATTCTTAGCTTTCTTGGGTGCTGAAATGATTTGTTGTCATACATCAATATTATATCTCCTTCCTTGAAGTTTTTCTTATTGATGTGTTTGTCATGCCAAGATTTGTCCCTTGCTTTCTGAACTTGTTGGTGGAACCCTACTAAGATCTGGTCTTCCTCCATGGTCACTAATTGATTTAGTCTCTCCTGTATTGTGCCTCGTTCTGTCATATGTGTGATTTTTGCTACGCGCAAAATTGGTACTAAAACTTCTAATGGAACCACTGCTTCTTGGCCATAGACCAGTTTAAATGGCGTGTGCTCTGTCAAAATTTTTCACGTAGTCTTGTAGGCCCATAATAATGTTGGTACTTTGAGGTCCCAGTCATCCCTGTTGACGTTACAGATCTTTGTCAGCGCATTCTCAAGGATTTTGTTAAATTCTTCCACTGTGCCATTTTCCTGTGGGTGATATGGTGTGCTCTTTTGATGATGGAATTCAAACTCTTTAGTCATAGCACTTATGGTGTTGTTTATGAAGTGTGTTCCTTGATTGCTCATCAAAACTCATAGGCACCCAAGTCGAGCAATTACTTGTTCAAATAGAAAGTGTGTTGTTGTTTCTACGCTGCAATCTTTCACTGGTGCGGCTTCCGCCCATCTTGTTAGGTACTCTGTTGCGGTGATAATGTACCTGGCTCCTGTTATTTTTGCTAGTGGGATGATTGGTCCCACAAAGTCTATTTCCCACTTATCGAATTCCTGCAATGTTATTTGTGGTTGTAATGGCATCCTGTCCCTTCTGTTGGGTTTACCTACCCTTTGACATACATCGCATCTTTGACAGTACTCCTTCGAGTCTTTGTGAATCGTTGGCCACCATAGTCCTGTGCGCGATACCTTATGTGCGGTAGCTTTGCCTACGTAATGTCCTCCTACTATTCCCTCATGGGCTTCTGTTAAGACTCTTGGTCTTTCGTGTTCGAACACGTATTTGCGCAGGATGTTATATGCGTCCAGTTTGTATAAGTGTCATGCGATCAATTGATAATCTGAAGCCCGGACTACCAGGTTTTTCTTCTATGTAGTGTTATATTCTTACGTTGCAGTACCTATGCTCAAGTACTAAATGATATCTACAAAGTATTCATTAGCGATATGGACTAAGAATAACTGCGTATCCAGGAAGTTATCTTCTAAATTCGTAGGTTCTTCTCCATTTGTGACTCTTGATAGGTGGTCAGGTCCTGCATTCAATTTTCCTAGCTTGACTATTACTTCAAAGTCAAATTATTGAAATAACAGTAACCATCGACAGATTCTCCCCCCCAACACTGGCTTGTTGACTAGGTATTTCAGGGCTGAGTGATCTGTGAACATCTTAAAGTGTTTTCCCAATAAGTAATGTCTGAACTTCTGTAGTGTGTAGACCATAGCTAATCCTTCTCTTTCTGTGGTATTGTAGTTATGTTCTGATTTTGATAGTTTTCTTCTCGCAAAGGCTATAGGGTGGTCTATCTCTCTCATTCCTGGCTGCGCCAAGATAGCTCCAAGGGCTATGGCTGATGCATCTACATGTACATGTAATGTATTCTCCCAGTCTGGAAATACTAATATTGGCGCGGTGACCATCTTTTCCTTCAGGGTATCCAGACTGTGTAGACACTCGTCGTTCCACTGAAACTTTGTATCCTTTCTTAACATCTTTTCCATTGGTGCAGTAATTTGTGCGTACCCTTTGATAAATTTCTTGTAGTATCATGTGTTTCCCAACGTCGCTCTTAGTTGACAAACTATTTTTGGTGGTGGTAAGTTAAAAATTACTGCAATCTTTGCAGGATCTACTAATAAACCTTGTTTGCATACTATATGGCCCAATAGTATCCCAAACAGTGTTTCGAATATGCATTTCTTTATGTTCAATGATATATGGCACTGCCTACATCTTTATAACATCAGTCGTAAGACTTCTACATGGTATTTCAAAAAACTATAGATTGTCCAATCGTCCAGATATACCTCGAGAAACTGGTGATTGAATTCCTTAAATGCGGCGATGACTACTCGGGAAAATATTGTTGGTGCATTCTTTAGTCCAAACGGCATGACTGTGTACTGGTAGGATCCTCATTTTGTCACAAACATGGTCTTGTATCTATCTTCCTGTGCTATCTTGATCTGGTGGTAGCATAAGAATCCATCAGTAAATGAGTAAGCTTCATGTCCTCCTACGTTCTTTAACACTTCATCCGTGAAAGGTGTAGGGAACGGGTCATGTAGGCATGCATCGTTCAACCTCCTCAAGTCGACGCATATCCTTATCCCTCCTTAGTTTTTGTCCTGCACTACCATCGGGCTTATCGATTCTGATTCTTTGATCGGTTCTATGATTTCGACTTTGAGCATCCTGTTGATCTCATCTTTGACTTTATGCTTATATATCGGGTTCAATCTATATGGTCACTGTCTGATCGATATCGCTTCAGGTATGAGTGGTATCTTCATTTCTCCTAGCTCTCTAGTTATACCCTTCATCTTTGTAAATGTTGTAGGAAATAAGTCGATGTACTCGCGCAATAACTCTGTTATACTTTCCACTGCTTGCTCATCCCAGTGGTCTCCAATGCTGGCCATTTTTGGATTCTCAACTGTCCCAATGTTGACTTTCTTTACCTTGATCAGCACGGAAATAACTTTTGATTCTATGGGTGGACCTTCCACTTCTCTTTCTCCTTCTACTTCCTCAATCTGAATATCGCACAGATCATCTTCATCTGGTGCTTCCTCCTGCACATGGTAACATGACAACAATTATTTGATTTTATGTTTGCTCTATTGTTGTTCTTCTGTGATAAGTTCTACTTCTGGTTCTTTGATGAATATCACTCCTCTTATATGTTTAAGAGATGCATCTATGTTGGGGTTCTCATGCTCGAATGAGAAAGTGACTATAAAATTTTGTTACAATGTTGTCCAGGTCGTAGTTCCATTGAGCAATTCCTGATTTGTATACCAGTTCGTTGGTATGCCCTCTAGAGTGTGTATGAAATGATGAGGCCATTCCTCTGGGGGTTTCAATTTCCACAGTGCCCTGCACTCCTCCAAGTGTTCCGTCGGTTCCCCTTGTCCATCATACTTCTATTGTTGCTTGTTGTCTTTTTGTTTTGCATTCAACCTTATGTGCAGTAACCGCTTACATTGGTACTGATCTGTGATTGTTTATTTGTGTGTGCCCCACCATCTTGCAGGTGTGGCCTTGAGTGCTATATCAAGTGATAATAGTCTCTGATTCTATGAAACTTTGTCTTCATACTGTGCCAAGAATGTTTCCAAATCGTTTATTCCATGGAAACTAGGTGGTTCCCTTATTTTTGTGCCTACCCATTTTACTGCATAGTTTATTCTTGCACATCTTCTCGTGGACACTTCGTGTAGCCTTTGTTGCCAGTTCTTTAGCTCGTATCTGAGTCTGTTGCACATGAAGTAATGCTCCCCCAACTGAGTACTCTATCTGCAGTTGGGTTTACGTATTCCTCATCACGCATAGTTGTTTTGTACAACTGGTTGATTTCCTCTAAGTCTAAGAACGTAGGTTCTATGAACCTTTCCCCTTCTTATGGGTCTAATGGCACGATGACCCTATATTCCCCTGACTCAAGTGTCATTTTCCTTGTCTTCAAGTTGATTAAGGATTGGTTTTCAAACACCCAATCCAGACCAAGCAACGTTGGGTAAGGTGTTGTGCCATCCACTTTTTCAATGACTTCAAAATATTCTTTAGTGCACACTCCATCTGGGTCTACTTTCACTCCTTTCAGTCTACCAATTGGTAGGAATTTGTGTTGGTTTGCTAGTTTCAATTGAACAGGTGAGTATCCTAATGTAGGCTCTCCCATGCATTACCATGTATTCTTTGGTAAGACGTTTACTTCAGATCCTAGATCCAGTATGATATCTCCCATGTTGAAATCTTTGATGTTTGCATTCAGTGTGAACTCCCTACTGGTTCTTCTTCTTGTATGGAGGTGATTGACTATCTTTTATTATAGGTTTCCTTCTGTCTTGATGCTACATTTTTATAATATGTTTTGCAATATTTTCATAGATGATGGATCATTTAATACTTTTACACATGATTTCCAAAAGCCTTTGATTATACTTACTTATCCCATGGGTTGCATTTCATTGATATGATCCAATAATGGAGGCATCTCGTACTCTGGTGCTTCCTTGTTTTGTTGTGCAGTTGAAGTTGACGCCATGTCTTCTTTCTGAAATTCGTGTCTTTCTTGCTTAAATACCTCCTTCTCCTTCTGCACGTCGAACTGCTTCCTTGGTTCAGTGTTCTTCTTCACCCACTGGTTTTGTGCTGGCTCTTATCGGACTGCGTCGTTTCTTGTTTCCGCTCCTCCGCGGGTAACTATGTTGATGTTTCGTCCTTCATCCCTTGCTTCGGCTGAAATCCACTGAACATTCTAGTTGTTTTGGTTCCTCTTTTCCTGGATCTTTACTAATAGAGTTGGGCATTCTTTTGTGTCATGATCTGATGCGTGACAATACATACAAGTCGTTGGTGGAAGCGGACATTCTCTTTCATAATGTCCTGGTTGTTGAAAATTGTGACAAACCATCGATCCTCTACCTCGTCCAAAACATCCTCTCACTCGTCATCCACCTCTGTAACCTTCTCGATCTCCTCTTGGTGCGTTGTACTGAGGTGCCTGATTATACTGCGCGGTATTGTACTGAGGTTGTGTTGTGTTGTACTATGGTTGCGTGGTATTATATGGTTGTTGCGCAGTATTATATTGTTGTTGCGCAGTGTTGTATGGAGCTGGAACTTGATTAAACTGTGGCGCAGATTGCCCAGTCATCATTTCTGCCTGCATTCTATATGCATCTGATGTCCTTTCTCGCATCAAATCCATAGTTCTATAGTCTTTGTCGTCGTGGCCCACTGACTTGCAAAATTTGCAATATGAGCTCTTTGGGACTATCTGGCATTTCTGCATCATCGTGAAGTGATAAGGATCGTGACCTATTTTCTTGTAGATTTCACACCATAATCCTCCTATTGGTAACGGATTTGGCATTCCTGCTACCATATACTACGTGAATGTTGGACATTCGTTCTTGTGGTGTCCTTATGTCCTGCATGTAGTGCACCAAACAACTTCTCGTTTGTCCTTGCTCCTATTCTGGTTTGGCTGAAACGTTAAGTTCTTCAAGTCCTCCTTTAGTTCTTCGATAGTTGGGTCTGTCTGTTGATACTGGTTTTCTTCCAGTTGCAGGGCTACCTGCACAGCCTCTGCCTGCGTTTGAAACTTCTGTTGTCGCAGTGGATATTTTAAGTGTGGTAGCAGTGAATTGACGAATAGGTGCATATGCTACATATCAGTCATGAGATATTTCAACTTTCCTTTCAGTCACTTGAATCTCTGGTCAATTTCCCATACGGATTCTCCCAGTTTCTGTCTAATTTCGATCATCTCATTCATGTACTGATCTTCTGAACTCGGCTTCTAGAACTCGTTTATCAGCAATTTCTTGATGTATGCAATTGTTCTGATTGTCCCTAATGGATTGTTTGTAGCTAAAATCATATACCAATCCAGTGCACGATCCCTTAGTGTAATCGCTAGCTATGTCGGCTTAGTATCTTCGTCTGTGATCTTTTTTTCTTCCCAAATCTTCTCCTTTAAATTATGGTAACCTGATGATAGGGTCTTGTTTTTCCATTCTGAATGTCGAACTACTACCTCCGCGCGATGTAGATACTTGACTAGTGCTTCCTGAACTGGCCCCTCCAGTTGTTGTTCCTTGTCTAGATGTACTTCCTGCTGTCTGAGTGCTTCTGAACTTCGATTGTCTAAATGTCAGTGTTCCCTTTAGTGTATTAGTCGCACATGGGTTTATGGGTTCCACACTGACATTAATATGGATAGGATTTTCGCCTTCTCTTCCCATTCTTGGACCTCTTGTCTTCCTCTCATATGTTGCGCATAGGATTTCTTCAATCTGCTCCACAACCCGGAGATCCCTTACCTCTTCCTCGTCACTCGTCAAGCCTTCCCTCGCGGCTATGGCTCTCTTCTTGGTATTAATCTTGTATTGGTAGGGTACTCCGCTACGTGTCTTTCCAGCTGTCGCCATGATCTACTTGATTTGGTCATTTTCCATCATGATTGGGTCCAAGGGTTCCTCCTCCTTTCCCTTATCCTTTCCTCCTTCGATTTCTCCTCTTTCTATCAGTGCTTCCCCCATGCACGCAGGGAATTTTAATTGTTTGACTCCATTTTCATTGCACCTTTGTTGTATAGCAGTATCTTAATAGAAGTATACAACAATCTAACGTACCTTCCTCTAGGTCCACGTAGAAACTCTTGCTCCAATTCATTGTAGGACTTCTTTGTATCTACTGCAAAATCTGTTATAAATCCTGCCACAATACTATTAAGCCAAAAATCTACTGTGAGGGTGAATTTTTTGTTCACCTGCTGTAACTGCTCAATCTGTACTGGGGTCCACTCTAACTGTCGAATCTGGTTCATTGCATGGTTATCCTTCAACCTTAGTATCCACTCCTGCAATAGATGTGGTAAATCACAGAAAAAGACTTCATGCAAATCAATAAACACATATATCTCAATATATTTGTGGGGTGTTATTCTAGGGTTTATGTTGTCTTTCTGTGCAAACTCTAGCTCTTTGGTTCTTAGCCAAGTTTTGATCTCTTCTTTTGTGGGATTCCATGGTCTCAACATCCCCTTCTAATGGCTCATTGCTTTCTTCTTTTCTGCACTCTTCTCTTGCTCAACCTATCTTATCTACTCAATCCTCTCTCATTCCTACCAACGGAAATGGAACCATTTGTTGTTTTGATTCTTCTATTCTATCTGAGTTTATTGACCCAAGGTTTATGTATGTTCGGGTTTCCAACAAAGCCTCTAAAACTATCGGCCCTCCTGGTAAACCAAAAGGCAACACAACACACAAAATGCGTTGCACAGTCTCACCCAAGATAGCTTTAATGGGCGGCTTTAATTCTCATGTGTTTATAGCCTGGGATTGAGTGTGAGATATGAGAATTGTATATTGAACCACTATTATAACTTGTAAACCCAATATACCATCATTTGCGAATACGCGGGAAATATAGAAACTCATTCATTAAACATAACAATAACTACTAAAGACAATAAAGATATGCATGCATTCATCACATAACACATATGTTATCGTGGTTCACCCCCTCCTGGGATACGTCCACAAAGATCTCGATCTTGGCTCTTTTATTATAGTATTTCCGCATCTACAGCGTCGTGCACGTTACAATTATTCTTGGTTGGGTAAGATCTATATGATTATAGCAAACTTGTCACAACATCCGTAAAATGCAACATATTTATAGATTTTATAACGTCGCAATTACGATGATAGTTGACCAAGTCAAAGTTGACTTGGTCAAATACTAGGTGATCATTGGGGTGGGGAAAACTTGGTGTCCACAACATCGCAAGTGCAACAAATATTTCACCAACGTCACAAGAGAGACAAAAAAATTTAGTCGTCGCAAGAGCGACGTCCTCTGAACTTCGTCGCAAGAGAGACAGTCTTAGTAGTACATTGCAATAGCGACGTTATCGAGCAATATGGAGAAAAAAAATTGAAATTTCCTCTATTTTTTGACAATATGGCCAATTTTGTCCATAACGTCGCAATTTTTCCAATATCCACTAGTGTGGGGATGCTTATTTTTTGAATGATGACAAGTCTTGGGTTGGTTTCCATTTTTTGGCAGCCCAAGCACTCAAAAACTATGGATGTAATATTTTTTAGCAATAGAAGGTAACACAAACTATTACTTTAAAAATATATATATTATAAAAGCATTGGCATTGCATACAACAAAAAAGGCGACACCAATGTGTAATAATTATAATAGGAACTGTGCTTTGTAGGTTTATCTATGCATCAGTGTGTTTTACCAATACAAGCACCGACAAAAAAACTCCACTAAAACCCCCGCCCACCCAAAGTTTTTTAGTTATATGGAACAACCGTTAGAGAGTTTTTTCTTTTTAATTTTGCCAAATACTATAACACTAAAAACCTCTACTACAAAGTGTTTTTCTAGTAGTGTCACCCTTTTTCATGACGATAATTCTCTTATGCATTTTGCATTGTTGATTTGAGTGATGGATTTGTATTGTTGATCATACCACATTTTTACTATAGGGTGATTACAACCACTAGAGGATGGAAAACCTTACATATGTGTCTTCTTCTTTCAATGATACTTTCCTTTACCTTTGTCTTGGTCTATAATAGGTTTAGACTCAAACAATCTTTTGTCAACTTGACTATTCATTTTTTAAGGTTTCCCTTTAAATTTACATAGTGAAATGGATCTACAACTTTTTTATATTTTGTAACTTTTTTTTCCAAAACTAAAATTGCTAAATTTTAATTCATCATACATTTATTTCATTTAAAAAAACATTTATGAATATAAAGTTGTTTTAATTTTAAATTTATTAAAATTAATCGATGCCTTTCCTTCTCGTTCCGAGGAGATGTTGGACGTTCTAGCTTCATTCCACACCCATCTCCCCGGCTCCCCATTATCTCTATCCGCAGACGGTCCTCACACCAATTTAGGTCCTAAGCTCAGCACCAACTCGGTTTCCTCTACGCCACCTGCATCCACGTCGCCATCCTTGCATCTTCGACTGCTGCTCGCCCACTCCCAAGAGGAAACGTATCCCCCTGCTAACCCTTACTCCCACCGCCGACCTGATCCCTACTCGTGCCTCCTCCTCATCCGTCCCTTCCTCGCCTTCACCTGCAAAATTCTCCGCCCGATCACCCCCTCCCTCCGACTTTTCACAACCCTTGGCAGCGAATCCACCTCCGCAGGAAACCCTAACCATAAACGGCCTCTTTCTACGTCAGATGCTTCTTACCCTATTCCCCTTTCCAATCCACTTGATTCTATCGAATTCATTAAACCCTTGCCTTTTACCAATACCACCCAAAGCCTTTCAAATAATAGTAACTAATATAACCCTGAAGCACGGGAAAGGAAACACCGAAGTGAATAGGAGTGGTATGGGATTTTGTTTTTGATTTAAAGTGATGTAACCACATGTAGTCAATGTTCAATGTTTTGGAGTTTAAATTCTCATTCTTACACAAAATATTGATAAGCATAAATGATAAAAGTGTCAAAAACTTTTTTGGATATTGATTTGAATCATAAGGCCAAAATTAATGTTGTAGGTGAAGTAATGATACAGAAATCAAGAAATACATGATTTAAAATCAAGAGAATCAATCATTTTCATGAAGACCATATGAAAAATCTGCATGAAAACAAAAAATCAAAAATTTGTCATGGGAGGGAAACAAGTGATATAAATTTATTTTAATTCTATAAGTATTCACCAATGATCATATTTTAAAACTTAATTAGAAGATGCAAAAAAATGATGGAATGTAAACATAGTATGTCATCAATTAAGAAAGGAATATAAGTAATTGTTTTCTCCTTATAATCAATGATACTTTAGATAATGAACTCTTCTTTGCAATATAAGTAATTAATAGTAGTTATCCACTAGGAAAGCTCTTGAACAATGAAAACACCATCATTGTTACGAGGCTTGCTTGGCTTATTAAGGGAAGCATAGAGGTAGCACACATAGAAACAAAATGCAACATATATGCAAATGAATATGTTTAAATTATGATTAAAAAATGTACAAAATAAATGAATATGATCTCATTTACAAACCTGTGGCATACCACTTTTAATTGAAATACTGCATATTGACACCTCACTTTCCTTGCATATGAATGAGCTCTATGATAGATGAATTTATTGTTTCTACCCTAATAAGATTCAGATCATTTTAGTTCAGATTTGATCAATTTACTAGCAGTTTTGACTTGGAATTTGTGTTTTTTCCCTTGCACAAACGCTTGTGTGACAAATAATTCTTAATGTTGATGAGAGACTCAAAAACACTGAACATCTTATGACTTGAGTGGCTAAGTTTGTATAATCCAAGTGCCTCGAGGGTTGTTCAATGCGTTGAATCCATTTATGCATTCAAAAATGCAATTTAAACAACAGAAAATATCAATTTTGTCCAGATTTACATCGTCGAATTACGGCCAAAAAACCCAAAAGGTAGAACATTTAGCCAATACCAATTTTTAATAACCAAAATCTAAGAGTCCCAAAAATATTGAACATCTTATGAACTTTTTAATAAATTTAAAGAGCACCACGACCGAAAAGAACGAAAACTAACCAAAATACAAAAAGGTTGATTGTGCTTTTGTGATTTTTTAAACCAATGCAAAGCATGTCGCTTTCAAGTTTTGTTTGTTAGATGCATTAGCTAGGAAACCAAATCTAAGGAATGTATTTTGCCGCAATTTCTTACTCGCTATAACTTTTCAGTATTAAACACATCATGAACAAAACCAGCCTATTTTTTTTACTCATGGTGCCTTTGCATTGCATCGATTGTGCATTAGCTTCACCGTTATGCTCAAATAAAAAAATGTGGCCTTTATGTCACTTGCTTATATGATATACATGATTTTCTTTTTCTTTCTCTTTTAATAGGTCAACTTTGGACTTCTAAAACCACTTCCTAAATTATCCCATCATGTTGATTGCTTTGAATATTCTAGAGTGGGTGGTCCCATGGAAGAGCAACAAAGGAAAACATTGAACCTATATGTGTGAATGATTATGAAACAAAATACATCGTGCATATTGATTTGAATATAGAGACCCCACCACACCACGTCACATATATTTTGTACCAAAGTGAAAGAGGTTATGGGTCACCCAAACTCTAAGAAAAACCATCGAATTTGGCCAATATAGAAGCATATTTACAGTGTATCATCTTTGAATGTTAGCTCTGAAAAACAAAATGCATAATCAAATGCAGCATTTGTGTTTTATGTCTAAAGATTTATCTCCTACTCAAAGAAGAAAATTGTGGACAATTGAAGTATTGTAATATTGGCTTGCAGTACAACAACACGCATAAGCATTTGTCTTAAATTTTGAATATACAACCATTTTTAACTTGGTTCAAAAAGGGTATTTGTCGATTTTGTTTGATGAAAGTAAGTCCGAAAAAATACTAAAGGCTTTGACCAAAATTTTGTAGCTTCTTGATTAACAAAAATTTATCAGAAAGTACATGTATCACTACAAAGTAGTTGGCATCCATCTCATTAATGCACCGCTTATTGGAAGAATCAATCTCTACTCCACCAATGTATGGCATTGAGTGTTTGTGAGGTAATATTTTACTAAACAAAATGAAGATTTCAATATAGGCATTTCACAGGGGGCATTGAATTGGCGTTGTATATGTCAATAGACTAAGAATGGTTGAAATCCCAATTTCCATTTTTAAGTTGATTGAAAATTTCCACATTAATGAAGTTTTGCAAGACAATTAAATGGACAGGATGGATGAAGTGATGGTAGAATATTCATCATAGGTGGTATTCTTCATATTAGGTGGTCCTACACTTGAAAAATTCCACATTATTGAGGCTTTTAATGGTAGACCTTTGAAACATTCATTTTTTTATCGATCATCACCATCCATCCCCTCCCTTCCTCCACATTCCTACCAAACGCTATCAATCCCATCCTGAAATTAAGGAAGCAACAAAGACCATATCACCATAAACTAGAGTCTAGAAACCCTAAAACTACTTAACAAGACTAAGTAATTACATTAATAATAAAAAATAAAAAAAACCTCCTTCTTAGGTACCCTATAGTTATTTTAGGTCCATGAAACTAGTCTTCATCAAGGTTATCTTCCCTAAGTATGCATTATTCCCAACATCTAATAATTGAATCATTCATGTTGCTCTTAACAATTGACCAATGCCAGTGTGGGTCTTGAGAACATTTAACTTGATAACCTGCAATTTATCATTTTTATCCACAATAAACATGAATGTCTAACAATAAATTTTGGGGTAATTTTAGCATCTGACCTTGGTCAGTGTAGGTCTCAAAGCTAGGAAATCACATTATTTTTCATTTCACCTTGTGAGTAATCATCATGCCATATTACTAACTCATAAATAAAATCACATAATGACATCCATGTTATGAGATCCTAGTGATCGCCTCTATGGATAAAAAACAATTCACCCAAGTAATATCATTAAAATAAATTCCATATCAAGATTAATATCAAACATCCTCATCCTAAGAGGAAAAATATAGTAGAGAATGATAAGTCATAGAATATGCTAAATCCAACAAATCCAAAAATGGGGTGCTACAACTCCTTTCCCCTCAGAGAAGCTACATCCTAAGAGATAATCACCAATAAACATATAAGGGTAGAGTGCCCTCATATTAGAAGCTAACTACCAAGTGTCATTAGCCTATGTGCAATGTCTCCATCTAATTTTTACCCATTCTATAACTCTGCTCCATAAATGTCGTTGTAATATCCAAAATCTCTAGGGGCTCTATGTGGAACTCACTTGTCCTCCATTTGAATATCATCATAGTCCAAAACATGACTATAGTCAAGTACGTATCATTTAAGAAAAGATACATGAAATGCACCATGAACCACTAAATGTGGTGATAAATCCGATCTGTAAGTCATTATACCAATCTTCTACAAGACCTTGAAAGGTCCACAACAACTCGGTACTAACTTCCTCCACTTTCCTAGATTTAATGAACTCCTCTTTTGTTTCACTTGGAGAAACATCTTCACATCAATCTGAAAATTCTACACTTTTAAGTTTACATTTGAGATTGAAATTCTACACTTTTGAGTTTACATTTGAGATTGTTAAGTATCTTCAGTTTGCACTTTGAAATTCTACACTTTTGAGTTTACATTTGAGATTATTGAGTATCTTCAGTATGCACTTTGAAGATGTGTTTAAATTGTTGTCACTTAAAATTTTATTTATTAAAAGTGCAAATATGTGTAATAAGAATTAAGTTTCATAAAACAAGGGTACAAAACTATCAAAAATACAACAAAAATAATTCTAAACAAGGTATCATGCATCCCAATGAAATCAAATAGTCTTCCTGACATAATGCTTAGAAAAATAACCTATCACGATGCAACAAATTGTGCTCTAGAAGCCCTTGAGCGAGAAGTGCCAAAAGTGTGTGCATTATGAGTGCACGATATTTTTGCCATTATGGTTTTGTGATACAAAGTGCCTTTAATGGAAAATACTTACCATTTCAAAATAATACTGTCATTGCTCCTCCTAAAGGAAATGAAAATTTAAGTGCACACAATTTTGGCATGATGATTTGGTTAAACAAAGAGCCTTTAGTGGAAAGTATTTGTCATTTCAAAACAAGTCATTGCGGAGCAGCAACTAGGCATGAGATTAAGGTTTGACATCAGCGTTGAACATTATCTCTCGAAATAGGAGCTCATTTGACTATCCCACACGACTTGACATTGTTGGTGATAAAGAACATTAATATTGTACCGTGTGAATGGAAATTATTTAATTTTTGGCTAGAAAACACTAGTATACCATTTTCACTTTGAAAGAAAATGTCAAATATTTGAAGATAAAACTTCTTAGCAATCGAAAGCATAGGTTCTCCTCCATCATCAAAGATCTACACAAATTTCATAAATTCTTTTCAGTCGATTGAAAGTAGTGATTATTAATTCAATTATAATATATTTCTTGTCTTCCTTGCTTTCGGGAAAATTGAACACCCACCTTGTAATGATCTGCTCCTCCACTAAATATGTCAGTTGATGGATTTTGGTGAGTGGTCGGTCTCTTCACACATTTCTCTAATTCCCAAATTCGATTTCATCATTCAACGATACAAGTATAATGTATTTCTTTTACAAATTCAAATTGTGATATCCCAACAGTAAATAAATACTAAGATTACACGCCATAGAACACTATAACTAACATTATTACTTTCATGCCAGATAGCACTGGATCAACCTATACAAGCGACTTAACAAATATATTTTTTAAAAGAGGAAAATTTGGAAAAAAAAAAAATCTTCGATGGAAAATAAATCATGAAGCATTCCAATTCTTGTAAAGAAAGAAAAATAGCTATAACTATTTAACATAATTCACATAGTCTTTCTTGATGTCATTGTGCTTATATCATTGCACAGAGCTAAATAGTGTGCCATGTCTAGTGTCAAAAAAGACAAACCATAGGGAAAAAAAACCCACCTAAATCCATCTTCACCAGATCTTGCAAGGACCTAGAGGTTTGTGCTTGATAGTGTGGACAACTAAGAGGAAGCAAGTCAATTATCCTTCTTGGACTTGTAAAAAATATAGCTTAAATGATAGGCGAAAGAAACATAAACAATTGATGTTGGAGCTTGGTCGTCCAACCATCTAGAGCAACTTTTAACATTTGAGTTACCCTTTTTACCAACATGGATCGAGGAAGAAGAGGGTCGATGTCCCACAACGAATTTTTCTCATAATATTTTGGTTGTCATTCAAGATCCAGTAACAGTAAGTCGAAACAAGATCTACATCTGCATCTGAAACAAGCTCCACTTGATTCATAGGGTGTGATATTACTTCTTCTCTCACTCATCCTGGCACTATTATTTGGTGAATAATCAATAACCCGCCTATTAAAAAATCATATTTTGGAGTCCGCGAAAGAGAAAACACCTGGGAAGAGATGATTGGTCAATCATTGAACAGATGGCATGTTGTTATTGAGTTAGAACAGATGACGAAGGCCTTTAGGGGAACCTCCCCTTGAATAACACCTTCGGTGTAATGAGCCTAATCTCTCCAATTATAACTTGGGTGCTACTTTGACCTCCAACTCTATTATTTGGAGTACCCCTTTAAACAATAATAATATTATTACTAATCCCAAAACAAAAGAGGAATCCCTAAATTCTTCAATTCATCCTTCAAATAATTTATCCTTTAATTTTCCTTCCAAGGTCATAAACTTATCATCAGTAGACCTTGACCTTCTTTCTCTCCAACTTTTGGAAAAAGGTTTCAATTTTTCCATTGTTCCTCATCGTATCCTAGTTGAGGATATCATCATCTCCATTGAATCCACCAGAGACTATGAATCCAAACTCCCTAACCTCCTTTCTTCTCCCTCCTACAAACCTCTCAGCAAAAACCCGTTGAACAACATTACTAGCCTTGTCAACAAAGCCATAAAAGTCTCTTCCTTGGACCCCAACATTCAAAAATGACTTATTCCCCGTAATCCTCAAACCCCTAGAATCTACACGCAACCTAAAATTCACAAAAAGGACATCCCCTTTATACCTATTGTAAGTGTTATAGGTGCTCCCACTCATGCCCTCGCCTGATTCCTTACCAACAAACCAAAATCTTTCACTGGGAAAACTTCCTCCTTCATTAAAGACTCGAATGACTTTATTCAAAAAACAAGGGGTCTTCACCTTGATGAACACAACATTATGGGTAGGTTTGACGTTATTTCCCATTTCACCAAAATTTATGTTCCCGGAGCCATTAACCTGATCTCCAAATTCGTGGAATTTGAAACCCTTAACCTCATTGAGATCTGTCTTACCTCAACTTTTTTCACCTTTAAAGGAATGTGTTATGAAAAAACAGAAGGAACAACCATGGGAATCTGAAACCCTTAACCTCATTGAGATCTGTCTTACCTCAACTTTTTTCACCTTTAAAGGAACGTGTTATGAAAAAACAGAAGGAACAACCATGGGATCATCCCTCTCCCCCGTGGTTGCCAATATTTTTATGGAACATTTTGAGACCTCGGCCCTTTAAAGCTTTCACCTCGAACCAAAATGATGGTAGAGTTTTTTCGATGACACATTTTTTGTTTGGCCTCATGGTCATTCCTCTCTAATCTCTTTCCCTAACCTTCTTAATAGCATTTCCCCCCATATCCAATTTACTATGGAAATTCAAAAATACAACTCTCTTCCCTTCTTAGATGTTCTTTTCTCTCGTCTCCCTAATGGCTCTCTCACCCACCAAGTTTATAGAAATAAAACTCACACAGATGGTTATCTTCATGCCCATTCCCTTCATCATCCAACCCAAAAGTATGTTGTTCTTAAAACCTTGGTTTCTAGGGCCATTCAAATCTCCTCTCCTTCTTTCCTTGAAAATGAACGAGCCCACCTAACAAAACCCATGATGTCCAATGGTTACCCCCTCTCTCAAATCAACAAATCATTTCAATCAACTCATAATTCAAACTCCTCCCAAACCCTAGCTCTAATTTCCCTTCCCTACATCCAAGGCACTACTGATCACATCTCTAAAATCCTAGCTAAAAAGAATTTTAAAAATCATTTTCAAACCCTTCAAAACCATCAAAAAACTATTTAGAAATGCTAAGGATAAATCTGACCTAATGCTCGGCCTAGGAGTTTACCAATTCCCCTGATCCTGCGACAAATCTTACATTGATCAAACAGGTTGATCCTTCAAATCCTGCCTCAAAGAACACATGGCTAACACCACCCACAATTGTATCTCAAAATCAATTATTGTTGAACATTCATCCAAATCCAAACATCTAATTTGCTTTGATCAATCCAAAATCCTGGCTTCAATACCCTATCAACCATCCTGTCTCATTCAAGAAGCTTTAGAAATTGAGAAACATCCTAATAACTTTAATCGGGATGACGACTACAAACTCAGTTAATCATGGAAGCCTACTATTCAACATCTAAACCATCGAACCTAATTTAATTTCAATGTATTTCCCTAGTTGGGCCTTCCTCCCCATTTACCCTTGTTTTCCTAGCTCTCCTTTTAATCCCTTTCCCCTTTTAAATTTGCAATCAAACTCCTATTGGGTTTTTCTAATATTTACCCTCTCTTTTTTTCCTAGCTCTCCTTTTAGCCCCTTTCCCCTTTTAAATTTGCAATCAAACTCCCATTGGGTTTTTCCAATCTTTACCCTCTCTAACCCTCTCTTTCATCCTAACTTATTTTTGTAATGCTCTCTTAATACTAAAAAAATTTACTCTAATTTCATTTTTGGATTTATTCTTTTAATTTATTATTTTTTTTACCTATATCTTAATACTTTATCTAATAATTTTTCATAAGGTTCACATTCTTTTATGTTTTCCTTTACACAATAATTTTTTTTTTATTTTCAATTTCTTCTTTCCCCGTAACCTTTTTTATTT
>ML778575.1:568203-605159 GCA_009831015.1 Picea engelmannii
TTCTTTTTAATCTCAAGTTATTTCATGAAGAAGGGGGATTTACATTCTCTATCTCTAACTCAAAAATTCAGAGATTCATAAATGAAGATGGTACCAACTTCTTATTGAATCAGAGGTGTTAGTTTTATGAAATCACTTCATTTCCCTAGGAGAGATGAGAGTAAATTCCATCCTTGAGGAAGAAATCACAGTATCCTTGGCTTGTGCTTGATCCTTTGAGATAGTACAATGTTCCCCAAGTGGCACTTCTAGAAATGTATGATTAGCCTTCTCAAAATCTTGTGTTTGCTTATTTGCTTCATCTTGACCCGTGAAAATGTCCAATTTTTTTATTTAGATTTAACTCCTTTTCTTCGTGAAGAACGAGCTAATGCATGAGGACAAGAATCATGTAAATGTCCTGGAAAATGATCGATCCAACACCAGCATATTGTATTCTCATAATCCAAAATGAGCTCCCAATTGTTTACCCTGGGAAAATTAAATGTTGATGGTCCACATGAACTCCTATTAAAAACTCCAATTATTGCTTTAAATTTGCTACAAAATCAATGGAATTCGCCTACAAAAGTATGGTATTCCTATTGAGAGGTTGGACTATCAGTTAAAAATGGTCCTTCATATTAGTATTTTCGACCATTTCTTGTCATGTGGATAAGTCTACAAACACTTGACTATCAAGTGTTTTGTGAAACACTTAGCATAAAGAGATTTCAGCAAACACTCTGTATGGTATTGAAAGTTGTATAAACACTTGTGAGGATTTCTAATTTTAGCTATAGCATTATGCATACGGATGACCATGGCTGAGAAATCTACAAGTAGCTCACAACTTCATCATCATGTCTCATCCACTCACTCTTCCTCTCACCAATGAAAAGGTACCCAAAGAATTAATGCTCCTCTCTAAGTAAGTTTATGCATGATGCTTAGGCACACCTTCTCCTCTCTAAGTTTATGCATGATGCCTAAGCACACCTTCACCATCACTAGAATCTCATCCTCCTACATGTCAAATTGTAAATCGACTTCAACAATGAGCTAATTGACCTCAAGATTATTGGTGCTCCTGTGATCCATAACTTCGAAAACCCTTTGGTTACCCTTCACCATCACCGCGCAACTCCATGCAACCATATTCCAAATTTAATCATCATTTAATTTTATTTCATAAAAAGAATGTTTTGAAGATACATTATTTAAATAATTTAATATCATTTAATTTTATTTCATAAAAAAAAATATTTTGAAGATACATTATTTAAATAATTTAATCATCATTTAATTTTATTTTATTTCATTAAAAGAGAATGTTTTGAAGATACATTATTTAAAGCATATTTAGTATATCTAAACGCATAATTAAGTTTTTTTTTAAATAATAATCCTGTAAAAGAATGCATATCATGCCTTTATACTGGAGTACCTTGTAAAGGAGTATGCTCATAAATTGCACCGTATGATTATGGTTGATTTTTGTGAGTAAGAAGGTAATATTTTGGCGTGCCTTTATACTTAGTACCTTGAAAAGGAGTATGCATACAAATTGCATTTTAGGGTTGATTTTGGTTGGTAAGAAGGTAATATTTTGACATTGGTTTAAATTTGTATGTTGTTTATTTATTAGTCTCTGTTGAAGGTTGGTGATTATAACAATCGATTTTGTGTTGACTATTAATTAGTTTTTGAGTTGATAAAAAATGTATTGTTTTTTCCATAGTTGAACTCAGTTGCAAGCGATTCAAATTTTTTTACTGGTTTCTTATTGGTCGTTCAAAACAACATCTTATTGTTGAGGTGGCAGTGGCAATTTAATAAGTGATTTAATTGTGGAGTTGCAACGCATGGTTGGGAGGGGTCCAGGTACTAGTATCAAAGTTCTAAGAGGATATCTATTCTCGAAGTTTTTCACTGTCGGTTGTTGAGTGGAGAACATGAAAATGTATTTATTATCATAAATGTATAAACAGATTTGACTAGATTTATGTGTATTGTATGGGATGATTCTATGTGGGCACTTTTATGGATTGCAACGAGTTTTAATTAATTTTTTTTGTTCAAAGTAATTGTTGTTGAGTTCTTTGCATGCTAACGTGATATAGTGTGCTACGAGAGAGAAAGGCGAGGTTCTTCGGAAGTGAGGTAAAAAATCTTATGCATCTACTATTTTGCATTGACCATAGCAATCAATTTTGCATTGACCGCCAATTAGTTTTTTGCATTGACCAAAAATCTATCACTTTTTTCCATAGTTGAACTTTGTTGCAAGCGATTATATTTTTTTTGTTGGCTTCTGATTGATTATTCAAAACAACATCTTATTGTCAGGTCGGCGGGGGCAATTTAATAAGTGATTTAATTGTGGCGATGTAAGTATTTATTATCATACAATGTATAGACATATTTTAATAAATATAAGTAGATTTATGTGTACTGTATGGGATGATTTTGTGAGGGGGTTTTATGGATTGCAACAAGTATTAATTAAGTTTTTTTTTCAAAGTAATTGTTGTTGAGTTCTTTGTGTGTTAACATGATATAGTGTGCTACAAGCCAGAAAGACGGGGTTCTTGGGAAGTGGGATAAGAAATCATGTGCATCTACTATCTTGCTTTGAGCCAGCTTGGTTGGATACATACAACAGTTAGTTATGTTCATGCGTAGTGCAGTTAGTTATGTTGTGTTGCTGGTTGAAATGGTTGGTTGGTGTTTTGTTTTTTTGCAGGGGCGATTTAAGCGGGTCGGGGTTTGTTGCAGAGAGTGTGCAGGTTGAAGACAATTAAAAGTTGACATGTGAAACATGTGCGTTGTGTGTTGTGTGTTGTGATTTGTAGGAGTTGTGGTGTTGGACTTTTGCAAATCTATGTCAGAGGGTAAGAAATCATGTGCATTGTGTGCTATATTGCTAGGAAGATTAGAAATTGATTGTTATTTTGTGTAGTGCAGTTAGTTATGCTCTGTTGTCGTTTGAAATGGTTGGTTGTTGTTTTGTTTTCTTTGCAAAGGCGATTTAAGCGGGTCAAGGTTTCTTACATAAAGTGTGAGCACGGGAGACAATTAAAGATTGACAGGAAATAAAGGTGTTCAGAAAGACGAAGGTGTTTTCAATGTTCAAGCGTTGTGTGTTGGGAGTTGCATGAGTTGTGGTGTTGGGCTTCTGCAAATGTATGTCAGAGGGTAAGAAATGTTGTGCATTGGGTGTTATATGAAAGGAATATTAGAAATTGGTTCTTATTTTTCATTTGCATATATGAATATTCAGTTATGTTTGTTATGCATATGCAATTAAGTTGTGTGTTTGTTGTATAATGGTATATGCTTGATGCATAGTGCAAGTGTTGTGTTTTGTTGGAGTTTGTTTTGTTGTTTTATTGGATCATGTTCTCATTCCTACATTAATTGTGTGGGAGGAAAGCAGTGAAAGGTGTACAGGGAAATACCTTCGAGTGTAGTGCAATTAGGTCTGGTTGTCTCTTTTGTTATTTCTACGGAGTTTTTTCCTGGACAATGAACATTGGGTCTGTTTTCAATTCCTATGAAGATAATTTGAAGCACTTTTTATTTTACATATGCAAATATGGATATTCATCTATGTTTCTTGGATAGATGCAATAGGCTTGTGTGATTGTTGCCTAAAAGTATATGGTTCATCCATGGTTCAGGTGTTGTATCTTATTAGAATTGGCTCTAGTGTTTTGTTTCATGTTGTTGTGGTTTATCTTGTGCAAAATTGTATGTGTTGATTGTTTTCTTTGAATTTCATTTGCATTTAAATGTGGGGATAGTTGCATTCTTCGAAAGATATTATTTTTTCCTATGTGATAAGTCGTCTGCTTTGACAGTTTTCCTACATGCCACATAATTGTTTCTTCTTTGCTTTGCACAGGTTTTTGGCTTGGACAATAAATATTCAGCGTGTTTTCAATTATGTGTCATCTTTTCATTATGGTGCTTTGGTAGGTTGACACTGACAATACTTTTGCGATGTACATGTGTGGGAACTCGATGCAATTATGTCTTTCGCATCTTTATTTGCATTTGGAGATGCAGATAGCTACATTTTTTTCTGAAAGATATGTCTTCGTCTAAGGAATCTGATGCAATTGTTTCAACACATGGGATCCTAGTTCATTTGCATATGTTCAGTGTTGCAAAGTGCAATGCGTTGCTACTTATGTGTGGAAACTTTTGCTTGGACAATTTATTTGCATTTCGCATAACCATGTCTTTGATGCTTTGTGCAATTTGTTTTTGCATCACACAGTGAACATTTGGTATGTTGACAATTCTCTAGTGTTCTTGTTTAAGTAGTTTTTTTTTTCCTTTTCTACATTTTTAAGATGAAGTGTAATCCAACCACGAACGATAATTGATAATCTATTGTTTAATTTATTTCATTCCAGCACACATTCAATTCATTTCATAATGCAATGTTAATATGCATGTCGTTTCATCAATCCTTTATATTAGTTTTTGAGTTCCATGATTTTTCCCATACAAGTTTAATTTTACTTTCAGTCCAACTCAAACAATTTTAATTTTACTTTCATTCCAACTCAACATTAGCATCATAAAATTTTGTAAAGCGAAATAAAATTCTATAATGCAAAAGAAGGGAAAACGAAATTTACAATTAACTATATATATATATATATATATATATATATATATATATATATATATATATATATATATAAGTTTGAGAACATCATAATAATGTTGTATGTGTAGAAGTTAGATTTGAGGAAGCTTGAGCCTAATAACTCATTTGACATATAAGCTAGGTTAATGGAATGCTTACACATTTATTTTTTACTAAAATAAGTGTACATTTTGGTTTACTAAAACACGTATGCATTCTATTTATCCTAAATTAAAAGGGTGTTTTTCTTACCCCACACTTCATTCTTCACATTAACATCATACTGTCATTATTAAGCATAACTTTTGAGTGCACTTTAAAAATCAAACTTCCCAAATCTTTTGCATTTCGAATTTTGTAGAGAAATTAGCATTGATTTCGAATATTGTTGGTGGATTCACTCTCATTAATAGTATTGAGAAGCAAGCAATATTAACTTTATTTTTTATTTTTTAAAGAAGATAGGAGTCGAGTACACTATATATATATATATATATTTCGAATATTGTTGGTGGATTCACTCTCATTAATAGTATTGAGAAGCAAGCAATATTAACTTTATTTTTTATTTTTTAAAGAAGATAGGAGTCGAGTACACTATATATATATATATATATATATATATATATATATATATATATATATATATATATATATATTTTAAGAAGATAGCAATCGAGTACACCATACTCACATCACTTAGTTAAATAGATCTTCTTATTCATTTTTTTGTTCGTCATATTTCCTTTCCTACCATATGAGATAAACTTTATTTTTAAGTAATTTTTATTTTTTATTTTTTCTTTATATCAATTTACATATTTTTTTAACATTTAATTGTGGTGCTAAAAAATAGTTGTTGAAAATCCAAAATCCCATGTTTTAAATTTAGGAAATCTAAACTTAAATCCTAATACAAATTTGGAAATTCTTAATATAAACCTCAGGGCAATGTCCCACCATCATTGGACCAGAATGGTAAAAATCTAATAGAGATGGACAACCTAAGAGATTTGAGATATATTTTTATGGTTGGAGCCCACTTCAATGCTCACTTGCCCAAACTATAGATGCAATTATTGATACAATTGCCCAAGAAAATGGTGCATTGTACAATATTGCCTCTTATATAGCTTGAAAGTCTCATGAATATGCAGGTGGATTGGATCACAATGCAATTAGAAAACTAAAGATTAGCAAAGAATATATATTCACCCTTTACATACACACTCGTATAGGCAAAATATCTAACACTAACTGAGTTCGCATTTCTATCGAGTGGTGTAGTTATTAGCTATTTATCAATAACATGATGGATGGGTGGTAGATAGTTTTCATGTGTCACCTCATAACAATAGGGAAATGACACTATAATTTTTTAGGAAAATGTATGTGGAGTTTGTTTTGAGAAAACATGTTAATTATTTTCATCACTTAGCATTCTAGAGTGTTGGTTTGAGGACACCACAAAACCGACCCAATGCAAGGTCCCTAGATGAAAACCACCCAATCCTTCCACCTCATAGGAATTTATCTAGGGTATATTTCTCACCTACATATCATTTTCTTCCACAAACACAAGAAGCATTATTCCAGTTCATACATATGATTGTTTTTCATGCCACATTTGTTGAGGATACTCACATATCAAGGCCATCATCTTCTAGTGGGGCAGGGCAATCATCTCCCGATGGGGTAGGACCATCATAATGTGATGGGGATAGGCCATCATATAGTAGCAGGTTGTACCATCATATATAAATTCCTACACTTGATATTCACATCTATGCACCTTTCATGGCCAAATTTTCCATGGTCCTTCAGAAGATATTTCTCATGGTGGATTTTTTAGCAAGACAAGTACATTGATATGTTTAAATTTTATTGGATTTATAATTAGTTGAGTAATTGTGTTCATGTTGTTTTTTTCCTTATGGTATATATCTATTGCTAATATATATTTTTTAAACTTGTAGTTATTGACTCCTTCCCAAGCCCAAAATGTCGATGTGACCAATGCCCCCCATACCACCACCATCTAGGTATGCATTTAGTTGAATTCTTATCTAAAATATATTTATTCTCAATATTTAATTATAATAGCAAATTCCAATCATTTGTGTACATTGGATTCACTACATGGTATACATATGGCCATTGTAACAAAGTAGTGCAAATGCAAGGGTGGGCATGAAAAGGGAATCAAAAATCTTTTGTAATGTATAACATATGCACAATTGTTGATTGAATCGATTTGTTGTGCATGTATACTTTAATTTTTCAATCATGTATGTTTGCAACACTCAATGTGCCTTACTGGTCACCCATATTAGTAGACTAGATTTTCATGTCTCCTAGTGATAGGACTATGTCAAATTTGATAGGGATGGTCAATGCAGTCGTTGTTGATGCATGTTTTATGGTGAAATCTCACAAAAAGGTAACCACTAAGCTAGATCATATAAAGTAACATTTTATATTGACCACTAAAGTAATGCTTTATATTGACATGTAGCATGCTTCCATGGAGTCAGTTTCTACCTAGATCATCTAGCATTCCCACCATTGACATTCTTGTTCTTCCTAGCATTGTCAAATTCCTAGTAGAGTGCATTTTTATTTCTATTCTACTCCTAAATCATCTGTTTCAATATGGTATTACAATACATAATCTCGAATTGTTTTTTTTGACGAAAACGGTTATAGAGATTATATTAAAAGTGGTGGACTGGCCACAGATTCGGTTACAAAATAGGCCCCGAATTTCTTCGTGCCTGTCTTTCTGAAAACCCTTTCTAAATCTATAGCTATAGACTTAATCCTGAGCTAATCTTTCGTTAACCTTCACCAGGTACAGAGTTATTTACAGCAATGGCTTCTATACAAAATGTCATTGTGCTGAAGAGAGATCTTGCTAACAGACTACTAGTGAGTTGGATTAGTTCATGGGGTCTTGCTTCCAGTCGTTGTTTAGCTGAGCCATCTTTGCTTCCAGCTGATCTATTCGTTCTTCAAATTCCCGTTGAGGGTTCTTTAGCTCCCTGTGTAGCTTATCCAGCTCCTCTGTAAACCCGAGATTTGCAGTGGTGATGTTTGTCTCCAGTTTCTCCATTCTTCTTCCTGCTTCTGAATCCAAATTTTCAAGAAAATCCAGCTGATACTGGAGCAAGTGCTTCAGATTTTCCAATGTTTTATCCATCTCCTTGAGCCTTTCTTCCATGCTTGGTTTGTTGGTCGAAGTTGAAGCCATTCCTAAACGCGTCCCCTTTCTGCCTGCGCCTTGCTCTTTACTGATGGAAACTTCACGACCTCGCTGCCCTGGGTAGACGTGCGATCTCGCCTTGGTATTGGGAAGAGAATGGGGGTTCACCCTCTTTTTAACTCCTTCTTCACTCTTTCTCATCATTTCCCTTCGATTTGCAGGATTTGTGAGGGATGGCCGCGCAAATTTCTTGTCTCCACCATATCTGTGATGCTCCTTCTCATGGTACTGATCTGTCCCTCTCGTCCAACCAAATGTTCTGACGCGATCTGGTCTCATTGATTCCCCTGATTTCCTGACTGCTGACTTAGCTTGCGTTTGAAAATGAGAGGGAGGGTGGATCATAATTCAAGGGAGTGCCACGCTAACTTCCATTTCGTTCACTTTCAATACCCCCAGCTCCAGAAGTGTGCCTCTATTGGCTTCCTTGTCCGCCTCCCCATTCAAGTCCCTTAACACATGAAAGAGTTTATACGACTTGAAATTCCTTAGGAGGAGGTGGATCTTGTCAAGAAGGTTATTGAGAATTGCACTTTGAGTCTTAGAGTGGCGAATTATGGCCTGTATAATCACTCTGGAGTCACCAATTATTATCAAGTCCTGGATCCTGAGTTTTTTTGCTTGGATTAGCCCTTGCCAAAGAGCCATGGCCTCAGCTCTGTTGTTGGACTCAATTCCTAAGCCCAATGCGACATGTATTGTTTTAGCCTCAATGGGATTTTCAATTATCCCCCCTCCTCCAGCTTGGCCTAGATTTCCTTTTGAGGCCTCGTCAAAGAATAGGATAGGGGTGTTTCTTCCTCTTTTCCAATTGGCAAACTCCTGTTTGTCTTTCCTGACCTCCCAATCTTCTTTGATTAGATTGTTGGTGTTTCTGCCCATGTGACATTGTATCTTGAACTGGCTTAGCCAGAGTTCCTCTACAGCGTCCAGCGTGTGGTTCTTATTTGAATTGCAGAGATAAGGGGCAGATTCACCAAATAGAGCATGAATTTTGGTGACGACCATGGTTGCGCTTCTTTGGTTATCTCCGAAGATTCTATTGTTCCTTTCTAGCCAAAGGTTCCACAGGATAAACTTTGGAAGTACTTTCCACATCGTGAAGGCTTGATTTCTTTTCTTTACCGTGAAAGGGTAGAGGGATTCCCAATGGAGAAGGAGACTTCTTATATTAGGGGGAAGATTAAGGGCACTTTGGGTTCCTGTTGCTAGCATCCAGACTTCTTTGGAGAAAACAAAGTTGAGAAGGAGATGATTTGTGGTTTCTTCAGCTAGTAGACATAAGGGACACCTGTAGGGACCTTCCCAACCACGTCTTTTGAGGTTCTCCCCTGTTTGGATGCTATTGTGCGCCAGTGTCCATATGAAAAGGTCGATTTTGGGGATGGACTTGGACTACCAGATTGCTTTCCAGATTGTCGGATTAGGCAATGCAATGGGGGCGTTGTTAAAGAGTTGGTAGCCCTATGTTGTGGTGTAGGCCTTTGCATTCCCTCCCCAGCCTCTTTCGTCTTTACCTTTCTTTTTTAAGGGGGCTTTCCCTTGAAGACAGCTTTGAAGGGTGCTCCAATCCTTTTCTAGAACATCAGGTCTGTTGGGCACTCCCCACCCTTGTCAAGTCTGTAGCTTGTCCTCCCCCCAAATTGAGATGTCAAAGAGAGTAACAATGTTTTGGTTGTCCATCCAGTCTTTGAGGCGATGTATATCCCGTCGCAGCTCTAGGGGTGGGTCTCCCATAATTGAGTCTTGCCAGATTTTGATTTTCTTTCCATTCCTTGGCACCCATGTGAGGTGAGGACTGAAATGTGGTAGCGCCTTTTTACAGAGAGTGAAGATAGGGGAGCCTTTCTATTCTTTGCAAGGAAACTCTAAGCTTCGGTCCCTGGGCCCCCTAAAGTATTTTCTCCAGAGCGCTAGTTTGCTCCAAGCGGGTTTACCAGTGACCATCCTCCAAAGCAACTTTGCCCCTAATGCCAGATTTTGAGTTCGGGTTTTTTTAAAGTTAAGGCCCCCTTCCATGAAGGGCTTTGAGGTTTTTTCCCAACTTATCAAATGCAATTTCATCCATGCCTTCTTTCCTCCTTCCCACAAGAAGCGCCTTTGAAGTGCTTCAATTTTTTGGATGACGGTGGCAGGGGCTAAAAGCAGCGAGCTCTGATAGATGGGGATGCTAGTCACCACGGATTTAATCAGGACTGCCTTCCCTGCTAAATTTAACCAGTTCGCCCCCCAGGAGGAAAATTTACTTTTTAGTTTGTCTATTAGATGGTTCCAGTGAGAGGCTCTTGGGGCAGATTTAAAAATGGGGATTCCCAAGTATTTAAAGGCCTCCCAATTAGTATGCCCTTCCATCCCTAGAACTCTTGTGATTCCCAACATCTCATTTGGTGTGATATTCCATCCATAGATTTTTCTTTTGGCCTGGCTTATTTCACTTCCTGAGACTGTAGCATAAGTGTCCAGTTCTTCCTTAAACGTTTTTGCTATTATTGGACTTTCTCCCCCCAACAACAGTGTATCGTCCGCAAATTGTGCATGGTTTATTTCTTTCACCCCTTGCACGATTCTTAGTCCCTGGAGGTTTTTATGAACTTGGGAGTTTTCCAGCTGGAAGCTTAGGATTGAAGCTTGGATTGCATAGAGAAGGGGCGAAAGGGGACACCCTTGTCTTAAACCCCTAGAAGCTAGGAAGAACTTTGTTACCTTCCCATTCACCAACGGGGCTATCCATGGTGATCCGATACAAGCTTTTATCCAGTTTACAAAGGTCGAATCAAAGCCAAACTTTCTCATTACTTCAAATAAGAAATTATGTCTAACTCTATCAAAGGCATTAGCGAGATCCAGTTTAATGATCATACCTTTGTCTTTCCTTCGGATACTTGAGTGAAGGGCCTCTTGAACAAGGATGATTTTATCGGCAATGTGCCTACCTTTGGCGAAGCCTCCTTGGTTTTCAGGAACAATGAGAGGGAGGATTGACTTGAGTCGATTGGCTATAACTTTGGTGAGAATTTTATAGCTTGTGTTGCAAAGGGAGATTGGCCTGAAGCGGTTGAATGAGACTGCTCCTTTCTCCTTTGGGATGAGTGCCAAGAAGGACGAATTGGTGCTTCCACCTAGCTTGCTGCTTTGCTGTGATTTCTTGATCATTTTGGTTAGATCCTTTTTTATTATATCCCATCATTGCTGATAGAATCTGGTAGTGAACCCATCTGGCCCAGGGGCCTTGTCTGGGTTCATTTGATCCAGGGCCTCCTTTATCTCTTGCTGCGATACCTCCCTGGTCAGTTTGTTGTTGATATCCTCATTTATGAGGCTTGGGATAATGGTGAGAGGGTACATCTGCGAGTCTATTTCTGTCCCTTGTGATTCTGTGTAGAGCGTCTCAAAGGCTTCAAAGGCTGTGTTATCACGCTATAAATTATAGGAATCAACTGGTGACTGAGATATTATCTGTCTCTAGTGTTTTTGTTGACAAATGATTTTTCATTCTGCAAATAATTTGAAAAGAAAAGAAAAGAAAAGAAAAGAAAAAGAAAAAAGAAAAAGAAAAAAAAAGAAAAAGAAAGAAAAAGAGGGCATAAAAGAATTGCAATAAAAGCCCCATGCAATAAATAGTAACTTGGTCCATACCTTTCAAGCATGGCCAAGTTCTTTTTAAATTTTATGTTGATAGGGTAGTGAATGGATTTGGCTAAACAATTTAATCTTAGACAAAGTGTCTAGGTTAGATTAGTGAATAAATCTGGCCCGACTGTCTAGTCCTGGTCAGATAGCCCCAGAGTAGAGTAATTTCTTAACTCAACAGTTTAATCTAGGTTAACTGTCATAGGAAACTAGGCTAGGACATAGGTTAGTGGCACTGTTGCTTCGTTTCAATAAAGCCAGCTTGATGTAAGTATTGCACCATGTTTCAAATGCTTAAAAGATAGTTTGGTCGAAGTCCCTTGGTGGTGTCTACTTGAAAATTTGGGAAAAACCCATAAAATGCATTTATCCTAAGTTTTTTCTAACGCATGTATTCTCCGCTCCACATTTATACTCCCCGCACATTCCGACGGTCCTGATCGCGGCGCCCAGATCTATGGTGCATAGAGCATTCCGGACCCCCCCGACCATTTTGCTTTTAACCGGGGGGGTCCGGAATCGGTGATAAGACTTGTGCTCATCTGGACGGATTGAGATCAAGCGCTCAAATCAACGGATAATATTTGATTCCGGACCCCCCCATCCATTCTGCCTTTAATGGAGGGGGGGGTCTGGAATGAGTAATAAAATGCGTGCTAAGATCTGCGGCCAGGAAACAGGCGCGCAGATCAACGACCCTAAATGGATTTCGGACCCCCCTGGATGATCTGCTTTTAACTGAGGGGGGGGGGGTTCGGAATGGTAATCTCCCTCTAGCGGGTCCCTTTTATTATGTGGCATAAATCTATTGGTCTCGAAGTCCCATCACCATCTGTTATCTGACAGACCTCCCGTCACTTACGGACGTCACCTTCCACTTGTTCCACTTGTTCCCGAGTCAGTCACATCCCATAACTGCTGACAGTCCCCTCCCCCCTTTCACTCATGGCAAGCCCCTTATTGCAACTTTTACCTCCAATCCCTATCCGACACGTCACCCGTCCATATTTTTTAGCCACCGTCACCTGCCATCTCACCCTCATAGTGATCCGTTGGCCATTTATTACTGGATAACACATCCGTTATCCAGCTGACCTGTCTCCCGTGCCCAACCGACCCCAGTTTAAATAAAACTGTCATTTTTCCCTTACATGCGCTATTCACCCATCGCACCAGAGAGATTCACAAATTCCTTCTCCGTTACATTCTGTCACCCTCATCCACAGTCCCGCCCCCACTAATGTTGTGTTTATTGCAGGTACTGTTTTAGAAATGGCGCCAAAGCCTAGACAAGCAGAAGGAGAGGAGAATCTGTTTCTCCCGCCTCCCGTCGACCTGGACAAGATCCCATTGGTTGAAAAAGACAGATTAATCGCAGACACCAAATGCAATTTTTATTTCTCAGACCTCCAGTCATGGCTCAGGGAAGTGTTCCTGGACCAGAGTAATGAAATTGGACTCTGGGAGTCCAATTTACCCCTCTACCTTTTCCATCATATCCACCATTTTCCCGAGTTTTCTCTCAAGTGTCAAGGTCACTATATTCCCGAACAAAGAGTCATCGTCTCCTCTGCCAGAGAGACCCTGTTCCTCATCACGCCTGAGTCCATAGGCCAGATGATGCAAATTCCCCCTGCCGACTCTGCGTCTCCTTTCAACCTGGAAATTCTTACAGAGTTGTATCAGAAAATGACTTTTCCCCAAAGAGCTCAAATATTCGAGTTTTTCCTTCCCACATCCGCCCAATTCCCTTCCACAAATCCCCCTTACCCGTCGTCAATGTTCTCCACTAAGGGAAACCAGGTTATTTCTTCCCTTTGTGCTCTGTTGGGATACTATTCTGACCAGTGGGTAGATGAGCCCATTCTGGGTTTTCTATCCATTTTCTCAACTGACGAAAAACCCACCACCCAGTTTGATTTCAGTACATTCTTGGCCAAAAATATTCATGAACAGTTCGTGAATTTTGGCACGGAAGGCATGTTCAGATACTCGTCCATACTGGCATACATGTTTGTTTTCTTTCAAGCAGATAAATTTAGTTTTTCCATGCAAAAGATGGATGAAGATGGTAAACCTCAGGCAGTCACAGCATGGACTTCCCTACTCAAGCACAACTCTACAGAGTACAATTTCAAGGCATTCATCGATCAGTTCTACCACCCTGTGGTAAGTATGCTGAGCGGCAGGCCCGAGCCTCGAATAAATGACGAAGTCCAGAGAATCCTGCATCTCTCGGACAACACAAAGACCAGGGATTGGTACCTATACCAAAATCATACTGAGATCAGAGTATACGATTGCGAGTTGGCACCGTATAAGCTGCCAAAATATTTTCCTGTCAGAATCTTTGCATTAGAATATATAAGGCAGATTATGAATTCAAATGATATCCACTTTGTATCATTGAAGAAAAAGCAACATCTTCGAATCAAGGGGTAGATTGCCTCCTTCATCTGTAATAGTCGTGGCGCTGGGGAAGAAGCAGACCGGATGCTGAGAGAAATGAAATTCTTCCTAAGTTTCCCATGGCATCACGATCCATGTGGGATCATTTCAGAAATGAGGGTGAAGAACAAAAATATCCCATATGTTCACGTGTCCAAGCCCGAAATTGAGAAATTCGCCAATCAGACAGTGTGGGTGCCTAACACCTTGGTCGAAGTGGAACAACAGGTTCCCCCGACGATTGTGCCGCCAACGACCACGCCACAGGTCCCTAAGGAAAAAAGGACTCGACAAGATTTATCTCCGCCTGTCACGGAGGTATCGTCCGAAGAGTTCCAGTTGCACACTAAGAGGCCCAAGACAATTTTAGTTCCTGGTCCGAATGGAGAACAAGAAGCCCCTCCTACCACAGTGACTAAGTCTATTATTCCACCCTTCAGTTCGAGCCTCTATAAGGACATTATCCCTGCATTACCGAAGAAATCCACAGACTCCCCATCGGACACTCATCCAAGCAAGACTGGGCCCAAGTTGAGCATTTTCGAGAAGTACGAGTTGATCAAGAAAAAGAACCAAACTCTTACCAGCAGTACTTATGCTCAGTTTCGAAAGCAGACGTCAACTGCACAACATAGGTTGTTGTCTGCATTTGACACAGAAAAGGGCAGAATGCACATGGCCTTCCTCCAGGCACAGGTGCCAGAACCCAAGGCAATCACTGACTACAAGAGGGCCACCTTCGAGTTTCAGACGAAGGACGTGCATCCGGCTGCCCAGATGGATCTGCACAAACAGACGGGGGAAATGGTGTTCCATACATTGGCGCATGCTTCCGCTTCTGCAGCCAAATTGCAGGTATCATTGAATAACACTCAAACTCAACTCAAGCTAGAGAAGATATCATCCTTTGCGAAGGACAATAGAATCAAAACTTTGGAGGAGATGGTCCTCAAGATCGGCTATGACCCTTCGAACGTCAAAGCAGTGGAGGAGATGATAAAAAAGAATAATGCATACATTGCCTCCTTGAGGAAACAATTGAAACTCCCACCCACAGAGGACTCGCAGGCGAAGGAAATAGCAGAGAAAGAAGGCAAGAAGGACGAAATGATCAAGTTTCTCATGGAGCAGAATGCACAACTCAAAGAAATGGAAGCTGAGATGGAGAGATTATTGAAAGAGAAAGAACAATTGAAGTCAATGGAAGTCATTCCATTGAGCACTATCCCAATTGCAGGAGTGAGCACTATATCAGTGACAGCAATCCCATCCGCAACTCCATTGACATCCCAAGAGAAAACAGTCGACCTGGCTAAATCCATGGAAAAGATGAACCTGCAAGAGACAGAGATCAACATGCTTAAAAAGGAAGTGGAGAACCTTCAGGAACTCAAAAATTCCTTCCAGACTAGCCTATCTAAGGAAAAGCAGGTGACAGAGCAGCTCAAGCAGGAGTTACAACAGCTCCAGAAACAAACAGTGGCAGGAAAGACATTGGTCGAGGTTAAAGAGAGCGTATGGACAGACATCACTAAGTCCATGAATGAAATATGGCCAATGATCCAGATCATGTTCGAGCAGAATGAATTGGTGTTGAGGAGAAAATAGGCCATTGAGAAGATCATAGTAGAATTAGGAGACATGCCAACACAGGCAAATGAGATCATCAAGTTCCTCAATTCTAAGACTAGGGAAGAGCTGGAAGAACTAAAGATTGAAGACAGGACAGAGACCATCCTTGAGGTCAAAAGAGTTTTGACCAAGAGAGGACTAATGCTGCAACTGGAAGAAAAGGTTCAGGTCATGGACCAGGGGGTACAAAGGTTTTTCAATAAGATTGAAGCTCTCCAGAAGAAAGGTCTTCCTGGTCTGAAGGTTATTAATGATAAACTGACGACACTCCCAGATTACAAGAAGAGATTGGCTGACGTGTCTAAGGACAGTTCAAAGTTTGCAGGCATTCAAGGGAGCATCACTGGAAAATCATTTATGGATGCCCTTCAGTAGGATATTATCATCCAACACGAGATTCGATACATTTTCCTCACCAAGCCTACATTTTCCAAGTACACAGACATGGACGAAGTGTATCGGAGGCTACTCAAAGTCAATGTGCCCAGTCATCTCAGATGGGAGGAACTTTGTGATCTGATTGAGTAGAGGATGAGATGGTCCTAGTCTAGTCATTTGTCTAGTCAGAAGAGGTTGTGCAAAAACCTTGCCAACGGCCTACCCAGAAATCAGCATGCGGTTACAACACATCATCGAGTAGTTCCTAGATTTTTGAGATTTGTTAAGTTTGTTAGGCTAAAAATAGATTTAGCACGTCCTGGTCATTTATGACAGGAACGTTTGTAATTAAGTTATAAATATTTCACCTTTCGAAGTATTGAGGGTTGTTGATCTTCACACCCTGACACTATCAGACTGTAATATTGTTGAAGAGATCTTCCATTAATAAAAGGAGGCACTTTTACAGGATTCTTGCGTGTATTCACTGGTGATGTTTTCTCTCTAAGTTGAATGTTATTCTTGCTTTGTGATCATCTTGTTTCCTAATCCTAATCTTTACGAGTAACGAGTGTTGCAGGATTTATCTCGTATACCCTGTTTCTGACTCAAAAGATTTAAGTGTTTATCTTCTGGTGTTTTCGATAAAGAAATTCTTAATTGCTTCTTTGTTGAAATTATTTTTCTCATCTTTTCTGTTGTTCGCCATTTATGCTATTAAAAGATCCAGTGATTATATTATCTCACCCTGTGAAAGTTTTTTCCTTTACATTTCTGGTTCTGATCTCATATTTTCTTAAAACACAGACCCCATAGCCCAATGGACGTGTAGATTGTCTCAACCAATTCGGAAAAAAAACACCTTAACAACAAAACCGACCTATTTCTTTACCTAGCCTAATATTTAAATTCAGAAACATAGATAAATCATACAGAGAGATCCCTCTCTGAAGTTGGAAGGGCTAGATCCCAGCTTCAAAAGTGGTTGGATAAAGTTACCTTGTAAATTTCTTCTTTCGTCAACCTCTAGGAAATTTACCAAGTGATAACATAGTGGCAACTCCACTGGGGAATGAACGGAAAAGTTAAAACCTACGTCCTTTTCCCTAAAAGAAAAGTTTTTATCTGAAATATTTCTCCTTAAATATTCCAAATCCAAGAAGGAAGTAATGTTCAGAGGTTGATTAAACTTTGTACATATTATTTTCGGACTCGTAAAATTAAAAAGTATATATATAAAAAACCAAAAAGAATTATGGCTCCCAAAAAAGTCTATACTCGATCTCATCCAGATCCAAAACCTGCGAAAGTAACAGACAATCCAGAGCAGTTGCTCAGGAAAAATACCATTGTTGAAGGTTCGGTAAGTCATAATCCCATTCATAAATCCCTTTTTTTTTCAGGAGAAATTGTCTCTTCTCAAAACCCTGATATTGACATCTTTTCCGGCCAAAGCCTGTCCAGGTCCAAATCCGGTAGTTTTGTCACTGAAATCCTTTTCGACCCAACCATCTTGCAACCCCGAACCCCTGAAGTTCTATCTCCCACTGCTAACCAGCAAACCACTCCCTCGGTGCCAGCCAGTCCCTCCTCGTCCTCGCCCTCAGTCGCTACCTCGCTGATCATCCAGGTTGTCGTCCCACCTCCTTCACCTATCATGGCAGCCAGATACACTCCCTTGGCTTTGGCTGCACCCCTCCATGCCATGCCTCAAGACTACCAAACTAGACTCCCACAGTTCGATGCAACCGGGCCCTTGAAAGCCCAACAACATGTGGACAAAATGAATGATTATTTTGACTTGCAAGAAGTTGATGAGGCTGACGTTCAAATGAGATTGTTTGCCCAAAGTTTAACATGTGACGTCAAGAAATGGTACAAAGCTTTACCAGCCGCCTCAGTCCTTGACCTTGTCGCATTTCAAAGGAGTTTTCTCGACATATGGGAGGTAAAGAAAAACCCTCTCCAAATATTGTCAGAATATGAGAATATCAGAAGAAATCAAGGTGAGACGGTACAAGATTACTGCACCCATTTCAATAACTTGTACAATGCAATCCCAACCGAAATTAAACCTCCACAGGGTCTAGCATTGATAAAGTTCCCTGATGGTTTTGACGATGATATGTCATACCAACTAAGAGAAAGAAATTCTACCACCCTAGAGGACATGCAGAAAAGTGTTATAAGTGTGGAGGCCAATTTGTTGGCAAAAAGAGCCCGACAGAGGTCAGAGAGGAGGGTTACGATTAAAAAAGAGCCTTCCACGTCAAAATCCAATTCCAAATTGGATTCTTTGGCCAGAGCAGTGGAAAAAATGATGGATAGACTCACGGTGTCAGAAAGAAATCCTCCGAGAGATGACCCACCAGCTCCTCAAGTTCGGAATCCTAACTTCGGGAGAAACCCTCCTCAAATCAGACAGAGAGATCCTAGGGATCAAAGAGAATAGAGAGGTCTGGATCAGTAGATCAGGCCTCCCTTGCAAGAAAATTATGCTGATGAAGGGGGGGAGGTGAGTGAGGAACTAGAAGATACCCATATAAACCTCATGGGAATTCACGACAACGAAGCTATTTTCCTCACCCAAGAAGAGCAAGAGCTTTTTCTTCTCAATCAAACAAGGGTAAGCAAAGAAGCTGAAGATGCAGAACAACAGGAATTTGAAAATGCCATTTTGGAGGTACACTGACAGTATAATCTGCGGAGTAAAAAGACAGAAGGGAGTTCTCCAAAAAAGACAATTGAAACAAAGAAGGTAGTCGAAACCAAGAAGGCCTCTAAACCAGCTGCCGAGAAAATTCCTGAGAAGAGCATTGCCGACACTCTCATGAAGAAAAACCTTACTATTCTGAAAAGTCCGTCGCAGCCCAAGGTTTCACCTATTAATCCGCCAAGTACTTCTAGACAGAAGGATATGGTGGACAAACCAGAATTGATGAGCCAAGGCAGAGCTCCAACACCTTTCAGCCTTGAGGGGGAATTGAACAAAGTAAAAATTCCCATCCCACTTTCTGAGTTGATGAACAAAGACGTTTATCGTTCACAGGTAATTAAAGCACTGACCATTGAACCTAACATAGGCACGAAGGCCTTAACCATTGGATCAGCAAATCATTCAGACACTGTGAACCTTACTGATGATCAACCCGAGCTTCTTTTCGGACCTGAAGTAGATGGTCGAGATGATACCGGTGAGGTCGCTCCTTTTTATATCAGTCTAAACATACATGACCTGATCCTCCATAATGCTATGCTAGATTCAAGTGCTTCAAATAATCTGATGCCGAAAGTAGTGATGGAGAAACTGGGACCGGAGGTCACCAAACCTTACAAAGATCTACATTCGTTTGACTCTAATAAGGTTAGATGCATTGGTTTGATCAAGGACCTGTGTATCACCCTGGTCCAGATTCCCGCAAAGAGCATGGTCATGGATGTGGTAGTTGCAGACATCCCTCTGAAGTATGGAATGTTTCTCTCCCGGTCTTGGCGGGCTAAGTTGAGAGACACCTTGCAGCTAGATATGTCTTATGCCACTATCCCAGTTTTTGGACAACAAAGAAGGCTATACAGAGAAACATTGATGAAGTACATGGTCAGTAGCCAGGAAAAAACGCACAAATATCCTCTTTACTATGCACATTTTGACCTGGATTCTTTTATCCTGTATAACGATGGTGACACGGAATAACAAGACATTCAGTTGGGGGAGGATACATCTAGCCAAGACAAAGGCCAAGAAATCATTGAGGTAGCAAGGATGAAGAACGTGATAACTGAAGAGTTACCCGCTAATTTCTGGAGCATGGATTTTGACGGAGCAGTGAGAAAAGAAGGAGCTGGAGAAGGAGTTTGGCTGGATAACCACAGAAATAGGTATTCAGAAAACTATTCTTACAAATTAAATTTCCAATGCACTAACAATATTGCTGAGTATGAAGCCTTGATGCTCGGCTTGAAACTTTTGAAAAAGGTTGGTGCTAAACAGATTATGGTGAAAGGTGACTCTGAGTTGATAATTAAGTAGATCAAAGGTGAGTATGTTGTGAAACACCCACGCCTTAGAGCTTATAGGAATGTTGTTCTTGATGCCTTGAGATGTTTCATTGAAGTCGACTTGCAGGTAATGCCGAGGGGACAAAACATTATGGCGGACGGATTGGCTAGGTCAGCAGCCACCTGTAAGATTCCTTTCTACTCGACCCGCCCGTACACGGTAGAAGTGAAGTGTCGACCAACTGTTCCCGACAACATCAGGTATTGGCGAGTTTTTGGTAATGATGATCAGATTGAGGACTTTCTGCAGTGTAAAAATGATTTTGAATGTACAAATATAGATTTAGAGAGCGAAGATGAAAATGTAAATAGATCTGATTTTGAAATTGATAGTGTAAATAGTGTCGATTCAGGAGAATTAGGAGATGACGAAATGGATGTCGATGTTTTGCATTTGAAAAGCAATGTTTTACCTAGAGGCCTAGTTCCTTTAGAGGACTTGTTTGATTTTAACGACGTAGCCAAAAAACCGAAAATCGAAGCAAATGGACAAGAGGTAGAAGATTGTAATATAGGGACCGAAGAGAAACCTAAAATGGTCAAACTGTCTAAATCTTTACCCCCAGAGCAAAAACTCAAATACATTAAGTTGTTCAAAGAATATTCAGACGTCTTTGCCTGGGGTTATGAGGATTTGAAGGTTTATGATACCAGCATCATACAACACAGAACTCCAATAAAAGAAGACCAAAAACCATTCAGACAGAAACTTAGGAGGATAAATCCCAAGTTGCTCCCTCTGATAGAAAAGGAAATCAAAAAAATGTACGATGCCAAAATCATAGTCCCATTGCGTTTTTCCAAATGGGTCTCTAATTTAGTCCCTACACGTAAGAAATTTGGGGAAATCAGACTTTGTATAGATTTCTGAAATCTGAATAAGGTTTCCCTGAAGGACAATTACCCCTTGCCGAAAATGGACCACATCCTTCAAAAGGTGGTCGGATCCAGTAGAATTTCTTTACTAGACGGTTTCTCGGGTTACAATCAGGTCCTAGTTCACCCAGATGACCAAGACAAAACTGCGTTCACCATGCCATGGGGCACTTTCATGTATGTGAAAATGCCTTTTGGTCTGATGAATGCAGGAGCCACATTCGAGAGAGCGATGGATATCGCCTTTGTGGAAGAATCGGGGAAGTTTATTGTCGTCTATTTAGACGATGTAACTGTGTTTTCCCGATCTGATGACGAGCACCTGCGACACCTTAGATGACTCTTCAAGAAATGTAGAAGGTTTGGGATTTCTTTAAATCCTAAGAAAAGCCTCTTCGGGCTGGAGGAAGGCAAACTGCTAGGACACATCATTTCCAGAGATGGAATCAAAATAGATCCCAGCAGAATCGAGGCCATACAAAATTTAGAACACCTAAGAAACCTCAAAGAACTACAATCTTTTATCGGGAGAATAAACTTTCTGCGAAGATTCATTCCCAACCTGGCAGAGCTCCTCAGAAACATCACAAATATGCTTAAAAAATATGTAAAAATTAAATGGGACTCCGAGTCCAGACAGTCTTTCGAACAAGTCAAACGAGCACTCACAGAAGCCCCTGTTTTAATCAGTCCGTATTTTACTAAAGATTTCTATATTTTTTCTTTCGCCTCCGAACATACTATAGCAGTCATGTTACTACAAAAGAACAGCGAAGGGTATGAACAACCCATAGATTTCTTTAGTAAAGCATTGAGAGACGTTGCTCTGAATTACAAGATAATGGAGAAACAAGCATTTTCCTTGGTAAAAGCTATAAAAGACTTTAGGATCTACATTCTTCATTCCCACACCATTACGTATGTTCCGAATGCGGTGGTAAAAGACATTTTGACACAGGACAACCCGGATGGAAGAAGAGGAAAGTGGATAGCTGTCATTTTAGAATATGATATAGAGATTAAGCCCACGAAACTAATCAAAGGTCAAGGCCTTGCTAAATTAATGGTTGAATCTAACTTCCATGCTCTTGACATTAATTTTCTAGATGTGGAAGATGAACAGGGAGAGATGGCGACTCCAAGCGTGAGAGAGTTATTTCTCAACTCTCCATGGTACACAGACCTTATATATGTTTTGCAAAATTTACAAGCTCCCCCTGGTTTGACTAAGACTAAAGCTAGATTTTTAAAGTTGAAAGCCTTAAAATTCTGTATTATAGAAGGCAATTTGTATTGGAAAGATCCTGGAGGCATTCTGTTAAATTTTTTATTGAAAGATGAAGCTGACAAAGTGTTACAAGAATTTCATGTAGGTGAATGTGGTGGCCATTTGAACTAGAAGGTCACAGCCAACAAAATACTCAGAGCGGGTTTCTATTGGCCCACCCTATTCGTCGACGTGCATCAAAGGGTGACTACATGTCATCAATGTCAGTTGTTTGAAGGCAAAAGGAAACTTCTTCCTCTCCCCCTGAAACCGATCTCAGTTGAAGCCCCTTTCCAGCAATGGGGACTGGACTTCATTGGATAAATACACCCCCCTTCTTCAGGCCAGCACAGGTGGATTCTCACTGCCACCGATTACTTTACCAAATGGATCGAAGCAGTACCAAGCAGGCAAGCCACTGACTCTGTTATTATCAAGTTCCTTGAAAATAATATTTTGTCTCGCTTTGGATGTCCTAGAAAGATTATAACTGACAATGCAGTTGCCTTTCGGTCAAAGAAGCTTATAGATTTCTGCAATCAATATCACATTAGTTTGGGGCATTCCACAGCTGACTACCCTCAGGGGAATGGGCTGGCGGAATCTTCAAACAAAACCTTGGTCAATGTCATCAAGAAAACATTGCAGGAAAACAAGAAATCATGGCACAACAAGCTGGTGTTCGCTTTGTGGGCTGACAGACTGACCACCAAAAGGTCAATCGGTATGTCACCATACCAGCTGGTCTATGGCACAGAGGAAGTTTTCCCCGTTTCTTTGGGAGTTCCTGTCATGAAGTTGCTTCAAGATGTACAAGCTGAGCCAAATGACTCACAGAGAAGGATCAACCAGATGATCCATTTGCAGCAGTCCAGGGAGGAAGTTTTCAACAAGACTCAGGTAATCCAAGAAAACATCAAGAAGATCTTTGACAAACAAACCAAGGAAGATGATTTTGAGATAGGAGATTTGGTGCTGAGATGGGATGCCAGAAATGAAGACAAGGGAAAGCATGGGAAATTTGACAGTCTGTGGACAGGACCATACATGATCCAATCTTTCAGAGGAAACAATGCTTTCTTGCTAAACAACGCTGATGGGACAGATCTGCCAGGAGGACCTGTGAATGGCAGAATGCTGAAACATTATGTGCCACCTCAGTAGAAGACTCGAAGTTTTCACTCTCCATTGTACATACCATTTTAATTTTCATTTTTCACTTGCATTTTCTGAGTGAAGAACATTAGTCAGTTGGTTGAAGCCCGAAGAGAAGGCCCTAAGCTGCTGACCACTGTTCTTCCATTTTTTGAAAATAAAACCAACGAAGGATACTAGGCAGAAATTTTCAGAATGACAGGAACAGGGATTCTTGGCACTTCACAGGGCAAGTACCATCCCCAGGTGCAGCCGTTGTTATCACCCTATAAATTATAGGAATCAATTGGTGACTGGGATATTATCTGTCTCTAGTGTTTTTGTTGACAAATGATTTTTCATTCTGCAAATAATTTGAAAAGAAAAGAAAAGAAAAAGAAAAAAAAGAAGAAAAAAAAAAAACGAGGGCATAAAAGAATTGCAATAAAAGCCCCATGCAATAAATAGTAACTTGGTCCATACCTTTCAAGCATGGCCAAGTTCTTTTTAAATTTTATGTTGATAGTGTAGTGAATGGATTTGGCTAAACAGTTTAATCTTAGCCAAAGTGTCTAGGTTAGATTAGTGAATAAATCGGTGTAGACTGTCTAATCCTGGTCAGATAGCCCCAGAGTAGAGTAATTTCTTAACCCAACAGTTTAATCTGGGTTAACTGTCATAGGAAACTAGGCTAGGACATAGGTTAGTGGAACTGTTGCTTCGTTTCAATAAAGCCATCTTGATGTAAGTATTGCACCATGTTTCAAATGCTTAAAAGATAGTTTGGTCAAAGTCCCTTGGTGGTGTCTACTTGAAAATTTGGGAAAAACCCATAAAATGCATTTATCCTAAGTTTTTTCTAACGCATGTATTCTCCGCTACACATTTATACTCCCCGCACATTCCGACGGTCCTGATCGCGGCGCCCAGATCTATGGTGCATAGAGCATTCTGGACCCCCCCGACCGTTCTGCTTTTAACCCGGGGGGGGTCCGGAATCAGTGATAAGACTTGCACTCATCTGGACGGCTTGAGATCAAGCGCTCAAATCAACGGATAATATTTGATTGCGGACCCCCCCGTCCGTTCTGCCTTTAATGGAGGGGGGGGGGGTCCAGAATGAGTAATAAAAGGTGCGCTAATATCTGCGACCAGGAAACAGGTGCGCAGATCAACGGCCCTAAATGGATTTCGGACCCCCCTGGATGATCTGCTTTTAACTGGGGGGGAGGGGGGTCCGGAATGGTAATCTCCCTCTGGCGGGTCCCTTGTATTATGTGGCATAAATCTATTGGTCCTGAAGTCCCGTCACCATCTGTTATCTAACAGACCTCCCATCACTTATGGATGTCACCTTCCACTTGTTCCACTTGTTTCCAAGTCAGTCACATCCCATAACTGCTGACAGTCCCCTCCCCCCTTTCACTCATGGCAAGCCCCTTATTGCAACTTTTACCTCCAATCCCTAGCCGCCACGTCACCCGTCCGTAATTTTTAGCCACCGTCACCTGCCATCTCACACTAATAGTGATTCGTTGGCCATTTATTACTGGATAACACATCTGTTATCCAGCTGACCTATCTCCCGCTCCCAACCGATCCCAGTTTAAATAAAACTATCGTTTTTCCCTTACATTCGCTATTCACCCATTGCACCAGAGAGATTCACAGATTCCTTCTCCATTACATTATGTCGCCCTCATCCACATTCCCACCCCCACTAACATTGTGTTTATTGTAGGTATTGTTTTAGAAATGGCGCCAAAGCCCAGAAAAGCAGAAGGAGAGGAGAATCTGTTTCTCCCGCCTCCCGTCGACCTAGACAAGATCCCACTGGTTGACAAAGATAGATTAATCGCAGACACCAAATGCGATTTCAATTTCTCATACCTCCAGTCATGGCTCAGGGAAGTGTTCCTGGACCAGAGTGATGAAATTAGACTCTGGGAGTCCAACTTAGCCCTCTACCTTTTCCCTCAGATGCACCATTTTCCTGAGTTTTCTCTCAAGTGTCAAGCTCACTATATTCCCGAACAAAGAGTCGTCGTCTCCTTTGCCGGAGAGACCCTGTTCCTCATCACGCCCGAGTCCATAGACCAGGTGATACAAATTCCCCCTGCCGACTCTGCGTCTCCTTTCAACCTGGAAATCCTTACAGAGTTGTATCAGAAAATGACTTTTCCCCAAAGAGCTCAAATATTCGAGCTTTTCCTTCCCACATCCACCCAATTCCCTTCCACAAATCCACCTTTCCCGTTGTCCATGTTCTCCACTAAGGGAAACCATGTTATTTCTTCCCTTTGCGCTCTGTTGGGATACTATTCTGACCAGTGGGTAGATGAGCCCATTCTGGGTTTTCTATCCATTTTCTCAGCTGACGAAAAACCCACCACCCAGTTTGATTTCAGTACGTTCTTGGCCGAAAATATTCACGAACAGTTCGTGAATTTTGGCATGGAAGGCATGTTCAGATACTCGTCCATACTGGCATACATGTTTGTTTTCTTTCAAGCAGATAAATTTAGTTTTTCCATGCAGAAGATGGATGAAGATGGTAAACCTCAGGAAGTCACATCATGGACTTCCCTACTCAAGCACAACTCTACAGAGTACAGTTTCAAGGCGTTCATCGATCAGTTCTACCACCCTGTGGTAAGTATGCTGAGCGACAGGTCCGAGCCTTGAATAAATGACGAAGTCCAGAGAATCATGCATCTCTCGGACAACACAAAGACCGAGGATTGGTACCAATACCAAAATCATATCGAGATCAGAGTATACGGTTGCGAGTTGGCACCGTATAAGCTGCCCAAATATTTTCCTGTCAGAATCTTTGCATTAGAATATATAAGGCAGATTATGAATTCAGATGATATCCACTTTGTATCATTGAAGAAAAAGCAGCAGCTTCGAATCAAGGGGCATATTGGCTCCTTCATCTGTAACAGTCGTGGCGTTGGGGAAGAAGCAGACCGGATGCTGAGAGAAATGAAATTCTTCCTAAGTTTCCCATGGCATTATGATCCATGTGGGATCATTTTAGAAATGCGGGTGAAGAAAAAAAATATCTTGTATGTTCACGTGTCCAAGCCTGAAATTGAGAAATTCGCCAATCAGACAGTGTGGGTGCCTAACACCTTGGTCGAAGTGGAACAGCAGGTTCCCCCGACCACTGTGCCGCCAACAACCATGCCACAGGTCCCTAAGGAAAAAAGGCCTCGACAAGATTTATCTCCGCCTGTCACGGAGGTATCGTCCGAAGAGTTCCAGTTGCACACTAAGAGGCCCAAGACAATTTCAATTCCTGGTCTGACTGGAGAACAAGAAGCCCCGCCTACCACAGTGACTAAGTCTATTATTCCACCCTTCGGTTCGAGCCTCTATAAGGACATTATCCCTGCATTACCGAAGAAATCCACAGACTCCCCATCGGACACTCAGCCAAGCAAGACTGGGCCCAAGTTGAGCATTTTCGAGAAGTACGAGCTGATCAAGAAAAAGAACCAAACTCTTACCAGCAGTACTTACGCTCAATTTCGGAAGCAGACGTCAACTGCGCAGCATAGGCTGTTGTCTGCATTTGACACAAAAAAGGGCAGATTGCACATGGCCTTCCTCCAGGCACAGGTGCCAGAACCCAAGGCGATCACTGACTACAAGAGGGCCACCTTCGCGTTTTAGACGAAGGATGTGCATCCGGCTGACCAGATGGATCTGCACAAACAGACAGGGGAAATGGTGTTCCATACGTTGGCACATGCTTCCGCTTCTGCAGCCAAATTGCAGGTATCACTGAATAATGCTCAAACTCAACTCAAGATGGAGAAGATATCGTCCTTTGCGAAGGACAATAGAATCAAAACTTTGGAGGAGCTGGTCCTCAAGATCGGCTATGACCCTTCAAACGTCAAAGCAACGGAGGAGATGATAAAAAATAAGAATGCATACATTGCCTCTTTGAGGAAACAACTGAAACTCCCGCCCACAGAGGACTCGTAGGCGAAGGAGATAGCAGAGAAAGAAGGCGAGAAGGACGAAATGCTCAAGTTGCTCATGGAGCAGAATGCACAGCTCAAAGAAATGGAAGCTGAGATGGAGAGATTATTGAAAGAGAAAGAACATATGAAGCCAATGGAAGTCATTCCATTGAGCTCTATCCCAATTGCAGGAGTGAGCACTGCATCAGTGACAACAATCCCATCTACAACTCCATTGACATCCCAAGAGAAAACAACCGACCTGGCTAAATCCATGGAAAAGATGAACCTGCAGGAGACAGAGATCGGCAGGCTTAAAAAGGAAGTGGAGAACCTTCAGGAACTCAAAACTTCCTTCCAAGCCAGCCTATCTAAGGAAAAGCAGGTGACAGAGCAGCTCAAGCAGGAGTTATATCAGCTCCAGAAACAAACAGTGGCAGGAAAGACATTGGCCGAGGTTAAAGAGAGCGTATGGACAGACATCACTAAGTCCATGAATGAAATATGGCCAATGATCCAGATCATGTTCGAGCAGAATGAATTGGTGTTGAGGAGAAAACAGGCCATTGAGAAGATCAGAGTAGAATTGGGAGACATGCCAACACAGGCAAATGAGATCATCAAGTTCCTCAATTCTAAGACCAGGGAAGCGCTGGAAGAACTAAAGATTGAAGACAGAACAGAGACCATCCTTGAGCTCAAAAGAGTTTTGACCAAGAGAGGACTAATGTTGCAGCTGGAAGAAAAGGTTCAGGTCATGGACCAGGGGGTACAAAGGTTTTTCAATAAGATTGAAGCTCTCCAGAAGAAAGGTCTTCCTGGTCTGAAGGTTATTAATGATAAACTGACGACACTCCCAGATTACAAGAAGAGATTGGATGGCGTGTCTAAGGATAGTTCGAAGTTTGCAGGCATTCAAGGGAGCATCACCGACAAAGCATTTCTGGATGCCCTTCAGTGGGATATTAGCATCCAACACGAGATTCGATACATTTTCCTCACCAAGCCTACATTTGCCAAGTACACAGACATGGACGAAGTGTATCGGAGGCTGCTCAAAGTCAATGTGCCCAGTCATCTTAGATGGGAGGAACTCTGTGATCTGATTGAGTAGAGGATGAGATGGTCCCAGTCCAGTCATTTTTCCAGTTAGAAGAGGTTGTGCAAAAACCTCTCCAACAGCCTACCCAGAAATCAACATGCGGTTACAACACATCATCGAGTAGTTCCTAGATTTTTGAGATTTGTTAAGTTTGTTAGGCTAAAAATAGATTTAGCACGTCCTAGTCATTTATGACAGGAACGTTTGTAATTGAGTTATAAATATTTCACCTTTCGAAGTATTGAGGGTTGTTGATCTTCACACCCTGACGCTATCAGACTGTAATATTGTTGAAAAGATCTTCCATTAATAAAAGGAGGCACTTTTACAGGATTCTTGCGTGTATTAACTGGTGATGTTTTCTCTCTAAGTTGAATGTTATTCTTGCTTTGTGATCATCTTGTTTTCTAATACTAAGCTTTACGAGTAACGAGTGTTGCAGGATTTATCTTGTATACCCTGTTTCTGACTCGAAAGATTTAAGTGTTTATCTTCTGGTGTTTTCGATAAAGAAATTCTTAATTGTTTCTTTGTTGAAATTATTTTTCTCATCTTTTCTGTTGTTCGCCATTTATGCTATTAAAAGATCCAGTGATTATATTATCTCGCCCTATGAAAGTTTTTTCCTTTACATTTCTGGTTCTGATCTCATATTTTCTTAAAACACAGACCCCATAGCCCAATGGACGTGTAGATTGTCTCAACCAATTCGGAAAAAAAACACCTTAACAACAAAACCGACCTATTTCTTTACCTAGCCTAATATTTAAATTCGGAAACATAGCTAAATCAGACAGAGAGATCCCTCTCTGAAGTTGGAAGGGCTAGATCCCAGCTTCAAAAGTGGTTGGATAAAGTTACCTTGTAAATTTCTTCTTTCGTCAACCTCTAGGAAATTTACCAAGTGCTAACAGGCTGCTTGTTTTATGCCCTCTGGATATGCAATTGTTTTATTTTGGACTTGTACTTCTGTAACTGCTTTGTATTGTTTCCTTGCCTCCACTTGCTTGTGGAAATAGCTTGTATTTTTATCTCCTTCTTTCAGCCAAAGACTTCTTGATTTTTGCCTCCAGTATCTTTCCTCCTCTCTGCAGGCTTTGTGCCATTGTCTTTGAAGGTTGTCTTCATGTTCCAGGGCTTCTTGCGTGACCTCTTGGTGTTCCATTTCCAGTTGGTGGCTCTCGAGCTGCATTTGGGCTGCTATGCGCATGGTTATTGGATTTGGTTGGCTCTTTGCCCATAGTTTAAGGGCTCTTTTTAACCTTCTTAGTTTTTCCTCCCAAACATAAAAGGCTGAGCCTTTAACAACGTTGTTCCACGTTTTAGAAACTAGAGAGAGAAAGTATTTTTCTTGGACCCAAGTCGGACTAAATCTGAAAGGGATGGGTCCTCTGACTTGGTATTTTTTAATTTCTAGACGAATGGGCTTGTGATCTGATACACTGTGGGGCAGGATCTCTGCATTTGTTGTGAGTCCTAGTAACAGGATGGAGCTTTAGACTAGAAATCTGTCCAGTCTGGCAGCTATGTGCCCAGGACCGATCCTTTTATTTGTCCACGTGTAAAGTCCTTTGGCTGGCTTGATGTCTAGAAGGTCCCAGGCTGAGGCTAGATCTTCCACCCATTCTCTGGCCAGATCTCTCACTATGGAGACTCCTCTTTTTTCCTCTTGAGCTAAGGTTACATTCAGATCCCCACCAAGAATGATATTGTTGAGATCGTTTTGTTGAAGATAGTCTTGTAGGGACTCCCAGCATTGTTTTTTTTCCCCCAACTGTTGCGGCACATAGAGATTAAAGATGCTTACCTGGTAACCTGAGTCTTTGTGAAGGAGTTTGGTGTGAATCCAGTGCATGCATGTCTCAGAGCTGATCAAGTCTATTTTGGAGGCGTTCCACAGAGTGCAGAGTCCTCCTGAGGCACCTCTGGCGTTTTCATCTATTCCTTGGATGCCTCTCCAAACGTTCAATGAAGTTTTAAGTGAGTCTTGTTGGCTCATCTTGGTCTCCTGGAGTAGGAGGATGTTTTCTTTCGAGGCTTTTATTATATCCTTGAGTGGTTCTTCCTTCCTTTTGCTACCCATTCCCCTACAGGTCCAGGAGGTTAGAATCATTATAAACCTTGGGGGGAGGGATGGCCTCCTTGGGAGGCTTTGGCTTGCTTTCTCGTATGTCAAATGTTGATCAGTTGCTTGATAGTGGGTTGTGACCCTTTGAGGACGTCTTTGTAGGTTTCCTGGTCTCTTTCAGCTTTTTTGGTTTTCTTGCCTCTTCATGTTTTCTTTGGAGTGACCCAAGCCTCGTTGGCATCTTCTGAGTCATTGCCTGTTGAGACCTCCCCTTCCTCTATGTTCTAACTACCTTCCACCTTTTGGGGGGAGTTGTTTTGTGCCCCTTCTTCTTTTGCTGATGGGTTCCCTTTGTCTTTGGGGTTTTGGTTGCCTTCTGCTCCTTCCTCTTGAACATCTTTACTTGGATCTGGTTCCTCTCCATCGACTTCTTTTGCCAGGATATTGAAGTTGTTCTCAGTTTCCTTGGTTCTTGAGGTTTTGGCTTGCGGTGGGGCTGTCTTTTCGTTCCTTGGTCCTTTCTCTTTGGATTTCCCCTTACGGGCCTGTTGACATCCTTCATCCCCTGCTTTCTCTGTAGAAGGGTTCTTTGGGCAGTTCCTTTGGAAATGGTCGTATTCATGACAACCTCTGCACTTGAACGGGAGCTGTTCGTAGTCCATCTTTTGGAAGTGGTGCCAATCCCCAACTTTTAATTTTATTGCCTCTGGCAGACCTACCTCCAGATCGACTTCCACATAGATCCTCGCACAGGAGTACTGGTCTCTAGGCTCTACTCGATCAATATAGCGCCCCAGACCATTCCCAATTGCTTGAAGCGAGGTTGGGTTCCAGCAATGTATCGGCAGATTTGGGAGTCTTACCCAGACAGGGACGTCTTTGGGAACTTTTGAGGCAGGGTCAAAGCTTGGGGTCCATCGGTTTAAATAGAGTCCTTGGGTGCCCATGAAATACGGTCCATTTCTGAAGATCAAATCTCTATCCTCCTGAGAGATAAATTCGAAAATGAAGTACCCTCTCCCGACTGCATAGCACGTAACAATGTTTGTGATCAGCGGTCTCCAGTTACACTGTATCCAGTTGTCTGTGGATCTGGTTGAATGCCAAATCCCCATGAATTGACCTACGAGACCTCGTTCAGAGAGGGATAGGGCTACTTTCATTAGAATTTCGGGCGGCAGGTCAATCTCCGGAATAACATCTAGTTTCTTGATGAAGCTTGGGGGCGCTGAGGGGGTAGTCTTCTTGCTGCAAGCTGCAACCAGTTTTCGAAAGGAGGTGGACGGAGAAGGAGGGGGCGGCGGCTCCCCTCCTCCCTGATCTTCCATGGCGGCGTTTGTGTCGAACCCTAGACATCTCTACACCAGGGCGCGGGTTGACCGGAGGAATTCCTTGTTGTTTTTCTACATAATCTCGAATTGTTAGTCCACCCACCTTTCTTAATTGCCAAGAATTTTCAATTTTATCTGCCTTGATGTTTGCAAGTTATCACGAGTTTGATTGAATTGTAGGGGATTTTTCCTCCCCCAATTCCTACTTCAACTATCCATTCCAGTATTGACCTTTTAGCAAGGTATTTTTTAGGGGCGAAATTTCACCAATTGGCTATTTTTAGGCCATGTTTTGAAAAAAAAACATTAAAAATTCGCCAATTTTTTACATAGATACGATTAAATTGATAATATTTGCCAAAATTTTACAAGTTTTAATAGTAAATTATATGTTTTTTTATTGAATATTCAACTACGTATCTATATGTATGATTTTTCAAACTGAAATAGTCACCTAGGATACTATACATAGGTATGATATTTCAATCATTAAAAAATACCCTATCTATTAATCCCTATCGACATGCCATACTCACAAGGATTTTACAAGTGGTTAAAATTTACAAGTCACATGTATATGTTATTCATGTTATCATTAAATCATACAACTAAATAGTTCAACAACTGGTGATTGCAATGATTGTAGAAATTAAATCACAAGTGTTGGTTGTAATATAGTTGATAAGGATATTATTGTAGTTTAGCAATTTATAATATATTTCAAATTCTTATTAAATTGCATTTTCTTTTGTAATGGTGGCTCATAAATACAATGTGATCAACATAAAAATAATATACAAGATTGTATTTTTCTTTTGCAATCGTGGCTCATAAATTCAATGTGCTCAACATAACAATAATATACATTATTTGGGTTCACTAGTTGGCTTGTAAATATGCATGAAGTATTGAAATCCTCTAAGTTGATCGAAGAGGCCCTTGATACAAGGTAGAAAACATTAATTCTTCATTATATTGATCTTGTTCAAAAATCTATAATCTATGTAAGGGCACCACATATCATCTTTCTTTGGAACTAAGACTATAGGACTACCACAAGGGGAAGAACTTAGTCTGATCTTTTTAATGACTACAAGTTCTTGTATCTAGTAGTGAATTTGATCATTCTCCCACAAACATATGCAATACAATGGACCATTTGGAAACAATGATCTCGAAATGAGGTCAATTATATTATGTACAAAATAATGTGTTGGTACCCCTTTTGGGTCCTCAAATAGATCATTATATTGCTTCAGGGTTGCATCAAGTTGTAGTTCTAACTGTGCACCCCTTTCACTTTCTATTGATAGGAGACATTTGCCAGTGGAATTGGGTTTCCTTGCTAGTTTGACTATCAATAGAAAAAACTTCTATGAACGGTCGATTATATTTCTAGACTCCTTCAATGGTGGAGATAAGCTACATTGTCTAGAATGGTGAGGATTCTAGGATAATGTATGTACAACTCACCATTTGTACATGTCACTTTTGAGGTTTTACTTCATAATTCTCATGTCGATCCTAGATGTAGGATTTTCCAAGGACGACATCACATACTTCTGGTGCTGCAACCTCACATAAGACCTTTTCTTGTAATATATAGATAGTATAAGGTACATTTCAATGTTTCTTGACTAGAACTTTGTTCCTTTTTTGCATCCATTTAAGGGGATAGGGATAAGGATGGGAAAAAAAACAATTCCAATATTTTTGTGCCTTCTAGAGAGATGATGTTATTATGGCTTCCACTATCGATGATAATGTGCATAGGTTTCCCTTATCTTCTGGGGTTGTGACAAGTACTTGTTGGAATTTATCTATCACAAAGGAGGGTTGATTGATTGCAAAACTCTTAGGAACATCATTACAAGCTAGTGGAAAAAATATTTTGGTTGACGTACTAATATTAACTTTAAGACATGTTTTAGATTCATGGTTAGTACCAATGTTGTCACCCTTTTCCATGACCATAGTTCTTTTATGCATTCTTCATTGCTCATTTGAGTGATTGGATGTCTATTGTTGATCATACCACATTCTTACTATTTTGCAATAAAGTTTGGGACATACTAACTTTGCTTATGGTACAATCTATTTCAGTGTATGTATTGATCATCAAGGTGTCCTATGAGATAGAGATAATCTTTCAAATCTATCTTAAATTCTTCCCATGTAGTTATTAGTAATGTGCATCTTCACACTTCTATGTGAAATACTCCCACCATAGAAGTGAATTTAAGGAAAATTTGAGAGTTACGAATGTAGTCTTATCTTCAGTAAAAAATTGAATCGATTACAGCAAATTATTATTCTAGTTGTTGCAATCATTCCTCTAAGGATTTGGTGTCAATATATCCTTTAAAAAAAGGGATTTCAATGCCTACCTTTACTTTTAATGGATCTCTTTCTCTAAATGATGCATCAACTCCATGCTTGGGATTCTAGAGATGATTATCTCTAGGTATGAAGTGTCTCATAAATTATATGAATTGATCATACATTTCCTCTCAATGTCTACACAAGGCTTCTTCCACAACATGTTGTACCTCCACCATAGAGCTACCCATTTCATCTCTAATTGCATTACTAGTTTGAAATGTAGGAATGTAGTTTGAGGTGGATGATGGTGTCACCCCAAAATTCCTATATGTCAAATATATCCATACCTGCATAAAATTCTAAAGATGGCACAACACAATATGGAGATTGTTGATATAAATGTAGGATGATATAGCTTTGATTCCAATTGATCTAATTTCTAGGGTGAATCAGGGGACAGAATTTTGAAGGGATAACAACCTATAATGTGGAATGGAAAAACACAAGAAAAAAATGGTAAAATCTGTGTGGAAATAGTCTAAGGCTCTATATTTATTAACTACATTGAAATACAAGGTAATCTTTATCGGGAATAATTTTTTTGAACATGAATGAACTATAAACTAACTCTAAATTATCTAACCCCCTCTTAATCTCCTATGAATTCCTCTTTATAAAGGAGAGAGAGAGATAGAGAGAGAGAGAGAGAGAGAGAGGCGTGAAATGAATCAATTCAGTTTTTCATTATTAGTACTAACCAAACTAAACAAAACTTGACTCATGTCAATTGCATCAGTGGCAAGGTTGAATTAGTTGTAGGTTTTGTCTGTATAATAGAGCATATTGCAACTAAAAAAGGATTGTTGCGAGTGTGAAGAGTATTGCATTAGCTACTCACTTTTGTTTGGGAGGTGTATAGGTTGTACTTCTCTATATGTGAGGCATGATGTTGGTCAATATTATTCCCAAGTCTCTCGATACATGTCATTTATTTTGAACAGGACCACACCTTATACTATTTCAAATTATTAGCTCTTGGCAACTACATAGTTTAAGCAACTCGGTGCCAAATAAGTTTTCAATTTTAAATCAAGTCAAAGATTATTTTGTAAATGTAACCTATATCGAGGTCCTCATGTAACCACAATGGGTTGGGATTAAAGATGTTGCTCAGAATGGCTTGCTCATTAGTAGTTCTTGCGTTGAATTCTCCTCATAAAAGAATATTACCTTCATTTATTAGATATGAAATATTACGTTTTATGCCATTAAAAGAACAATTTTAGTCTAAGTTATTGTTTTTATAAAAAAATAAAGTTTATCATGTAAGGGTGTTTGCATGAAGTTGGTGGACAAAAATGTGCCAATGGGGTGATCACAAACAAGCTCACGTAGGAACGTGTGTGCATTCCTAGAAACATGTATGTGTTCCTACTGTGACAAGCTTGACATCCTCTGAACTGCCACGAAGGAGGCCATGTCATCCCCTCAACAATATCATGTGAACATTATTAGGAACGTGCGTGTGTTCTTGGAGCATGTGTGTGTTCCTAGAAATGTGCACACACTCCAGGAACACATGCATGTTCCTTTATATAAAATTTGAAAAGGGGTGTGGTCAATCTATTTCACCAATAGACTGACTGTGCCATGCATTCTCAAGAGCTATTGAGAAAATTATTGGTTATATTTTGTGACATGGCATCCACACTCTCCTGGTATCATCTCCGATTGATTCTGTGTATGTATTTGGATGTAATTTCCTTTTTTTTTATTTCATAATTTGTTTAAATGTTTAAAAAATAAACATAAAATATATTTTCCATTACTAAATTGCAGAAAAATTAATTGACATGGAGACTGGAGGAAAACCAAACACGACACCACCATAGGAAGTCACACCAAACCCCAACCCGCAATCAACAAATATAAACATGGAAATCGATGAAGGGTTGAGGTCTCTTAAAACTCTTGTTCAAGATTCACAGAGTACTAGAGAGCCCTCATGATTATCACTAGCTAGTTCTCTAGACACCATTATATCTTCCATTACAAGTGCCCAAGGCCAATTAAGAAATATTTCTTATTACAGGGCTAAAATGTTTGAATTTTACAAGACTGGGCTAGATAAAAGCCAAGTTAGCGACCTAAATGTTACAAAACAATAGTTTATGACATTGTTCATTGATCCTAGAACCATATTACAACCACCAGTCACAAAGAGACGCATTTGTATGGATTGATGCACCTACCAACATTTTTTATAGAATTGGATGGATAGGTGGTTTATGGTTTTTCACAAACCGCCATGCAATAATAGGGAGGTGACTCTATATTTCCAAAGGAAATTATGGGCAGATTTTATTATAGGTATCTATGTCAACTACTTTGACATTGGATAATTATAGGGGGTGGGTTGTGGTTCCATATATGATAGAGAAAATGCTAGGTGTGACCCAGTGTTAGGTCCTCATCCTCCTAGGAAAAGGCCTAACCCCCCTGCTCAGCATCCTCCCATCAAAGAAAGAATCATCCAAACATAGGAATTCATATCCACTTTGACTTAGAGCGTAGTGCAGCACAACAGTTTTATAGCATTATCCTGGCATGAGCTACCTACAGGTGATGTTGGGAGAGGGGTTAATACTTCAAGCCTTGAAGTAGAGTTTGTCCAGGAGAGGGCACATGGACAAACTAGGTGTTCATGCAACCCTCACATATGCTCGAGCTATGGGAAAACTTGTTATGGGCCGACAAAGGACAATATACATGAGAGTTCCATGGAGGAGGTTAATATATTGACAATCTCTATGTTCCTCACTGATTAT
>ML778575.1:605209-622653 GCA_009831015.1 Picea engelmannii
CGATGAACCATGTCCAACTTGGATGGATAGATCACCCCCTTCACAGGTATAAAGTGTCAAGTTAAATCTTGTTTAAATGTAAATTTTTTATATTGTTTTGTTTGAATTTCATATTTTGTACTAATAAAAATATTATAAATGTGTATGCAGTTTGGTTCATTCACTTCCATGTTGCCTATACCACCACCACTATTGACATATGCCCCATCATTTTTCCTTGGCTATATTCCAATTCTAGTCCTTGGCCACCCTTCCCCAACTCTTTGGATACCACTTTCCACCCCAAGGATTACCATCACTCGTACAATCTGTGGGGTTTTATCTCCACCCACCCACACCACATTTTCCATCCCATCCATCTACAATGGCTACACAAGTATGCCAACACTAGTCATCCTTGTTGTAGCCCAAAAAATTTCATCCAATGAGGTTGCACCACTACACTCTCACGCATCCCCCCATCCATCATCTGATGTAGATAACATAGTCCATTCCATAGCAGATGTTGCCTCAGAGCAGCTTGTACAGTCGAGTGCTCCACCTACTAGTGACTCTTCGTTGTTACCCAAGTTTTTAAAGGTGAGGTAATTCATTGATGATTTTTTATGTATAATGAATGGAAATGGTTTTATGCATTTTTGTTTAAATTTCATGTTTTTATTCTTGTAACTGCTACAGGGTGGCATAGCTAAGAGATTATGGTCGTGGAGTAGGGAAAAAACCTCGCAATTATCTGTATCATCTGCGGTGATTTTTCTTAGCTTGAATTATAAAGTATCATTTTGTAAGTCTTTTAATTCATTATGGATAAAAACTTATAATAATGTTGTTTATTTTTCTAGTCTTTAGAGAGAGGAACCACACCCAGGCACAAAACGAATCAAGGTCCTACTTTCAGTAAGAGAAGAAATATTGAATTATGGGATGCACCTAATAGTTGCGAGGGTGGTAGTGGTCAATGAGTAACCAATGAGTGTCATTTTGTATGGAGGGAACCATATGTCATTCTTCCGTGTTGGGGCACTTGCTTCTATTTGTATATTGGGCATGATGTGCCATTTTGTAAAAAATCTACAATTGAGATGATTTTGAATACATGTGTGTGTGTGTGTCTGTACACACATGCACACATTTCATGGCACGTGTTCTATGAATTGTTTATTTATTTGATGTTGATGAATTATGATTATGATGATTATGCTAAAAATTATGTTATCCATTATGTAACATACATGTTTTTAATCCCCAGTTTAATGATGTATAATGTAAATACGATATATGGTCGTGGGTCGAACGATGTAATATGTAAACATTTTATATCAAATAATAATAATAATATAAAATGTGATGTCGGTTGCAGATGTACATGGATAGAGTCATGGGGGTTGAGTTTCCACAAGAGAGGAGGGGTCTAAGGGGGGTTTTATTCATGTGTCTTAAATCCTAAGTTTTTTTCCTAAAATTATTATTTTGAGTGAACCTTCTAGTTTTCCCTTTTGAGTGTATGAGAACCCAATAATTAAATAAATGTAAGAGGGTGGGTGTGATAAGTCACATCCCAAAATTGTTGGGAGAATGGGGTTGAAGTAAAATCAACATTAGGGAGTGTGAGATTCAACTTGCTTGGGAAAAAGGGAAATTCATATGAGAAAGGAGAGAAATATTTTTCACATGTAGATTTTGGGACATCGAAGGGTGTTGAGTGATGGAATTAGAAGATAGCTATAGTGGGTTTTGTGGTAGTTGGTGGGAGTTGTAAAATGCATGAAAAAGTAGGTTGTTAGGTCTATAGAGTGAATTTGTTGTGCAGAGAAAAGGATGCCACTGAGAGTTTCATGTTGCAGTTGTAATTCCCTGAATTCCTAGCAAGAGAGCTTCCTAGACAACCCGTGTTAGAGCCCTGAAGAGAAGGGAGATAGCCTGAGGATTGTGTAGTAGAGAATGGGATCACATTCCTTGGGTTGTCTGGGTTGTGGGAAAGAGAGTTGGTGGATTGGGATGGTTGTAGGAAACTATTTTTTGTGAGCGGACAGTATACACCCTTTCTTGTCGACTCTTAGCCCTAGCTCAGGGGTGACTTGTTGTTGAGATTTGGAGCAACAATTCTATGGTTGGGTGGAACGTTCATCCTCTGCAGCTAGTTGCACATTTGATTTAAAAGATAAGTTGTTATCTCTATTAAATTGTTTATATTTCTAGTTTTGATTTGTTTTTCATATACTTTGTTCTTGAGTAAATTATACATTGTTGTGTATTATATAATTGACCACTTCATAATGTTGTTGACGCATGTAAATCCTCAATGTTTATGTTTAATTATGGGATTATTTGGTGTGTGTTTACTCTAAGCTTTAAGAAGTTGTATGTGGTTGTGAAAATGTTAATTTTACTAAATTCGTGCTTTTAAATTATTTTTGTTAAATATATGAGAGTTTTTAGCATGATTTTTTTCATTTAAATTAATGGTATCAGGAAAAAAAAATTATGTGTTTAGTATTGGGGGACACTACAGAGTGGTATCAAAGATTTTGGTTCAACACTAGACCCATATGGGCCAAGGACCGATATGAATTTAGCAAGTCCTTTGTTATGGATTTTGATCTGTGACAGATTTGGGGAAATTTTTGAAACCAAAGTGAAATACCCAAATTTCTAAGCAAATCCAAGTCGAATTTGCACCCATAATGGTTGAGGTGATTATCAATGGCAGCAATATGGAAGTTGCATAGTTAAATTCGGCCTGGAAGGTCAAATTTTGTGTTTTAATTGTGACTAAGGAGTTAATAAAATCAATGGCTTAAACCACATTTGACTTGGCGATCAATGACTAATATTTATTCTAGATCAGTTAAAATTTCCAACTTCACCAAAGAAAATTTTTGGAGAAATTACAAAATTCTCGAAAATTGTAAATTTTCAGGATTTTTGAAAATTCCATACAGGTGATAATGTGGACCTTCCCTGTGATGTGGAATGACAAGGTACATGTTAGTAATGCCATAGTAGTGGAAGGTGGAAGTCATGGAATAGAGTTTGATGAATTAGTGGCCAAGATTACATTCGATTTTGAGATCTACGACCTAGATTCATACTAGATTTAGAGTTCAAAGTTTGAAAATTTTCATCAAAGTCTGAGCAAGTTTAAAAGAGAATTGTCGATGGCTATTGGCCGACGGAGTTCGAAGTTTGGAAAATTTCGGTGAAGTCCGAACAAGGTTAAAAAATAAATTTCGATGGTCGATGGAGTTCAGAGTTCAAAAAAATTTGGCGAAGCCCGAACAATATTAAAAGAGAATCGCCAATGGTCGATGGCCAATGGAGCTCGGAGTTTGGAAAATTTTGGAAAAGTCTGAACAAGGTTAAAGGAGAATCGTCAATGGCCAATGGAGTTCAGAGTTCAAAAAATTTGGGTGAATTCCGAACAAGGTTAAAATAGAATCATTGATGGTTGATGGCTAATGGATTTCAGAGTTCAACAAATTTCAGCAGAGTCCAAACAAGGTTAAAAGAGAAACACCAATGGTCTTGGGCGATGGAGTTCAGAGGTCGAAAATTTTAGCAAAATCCAAAAAAAAAGTTAAAAGGATATAGTCAATCATCGATGAAGGGTTTTAGAGATCACCAAAGAAAAAGAGAAGGAAATATAAAGAGAAATAAAAGAAAGAGGAGAGGAGAAAAGGAAGGAGAAAATGAACAATTTATAAAAAAAAGTTTGGAGCCAAAAACTTGTTTTGGACATAACAAGATAATTTCAACTCTAAATTGGATGAAATTTTAGGTGCGTGTCTGCAGTAATGAGGGCTACAAGAATGGAAATGAGGGCCACTGACTAATTCTGCTTAAAATTTCTGAAAAAATGAAAATTAGTGATTTTTGAAGATTAGGGTCATGATTAATAACCGAGGCTTGGATTAAGGTAAAAATTTTATATGGAGTTCAAAAAGAATGCATGGAGATACCCATTTTGGATCCTAGAAAAATCAAAAAATGTGTCGGTGTGGGGATACCGAAATAGTGCAAAATCCATTATTTTGGGGCATGTTTCAGGGATTTTTGAAATCGTCGGATTAGGAAAAGGGACCCTGAATCACAAATCTAAAAATATATATATATATTTAGTTGACATTTTACCTGCACATCAATCTATACAAATTTTTCTTCAGGCATTTTTCCCAATTTTTCTCCCTTTGGGAGATAGCCAATTTGGGCTAAAAATTTGTTTGGGGAAAGTGCAAAAGCACAAAGTCGTCAATTTCATATTTATACAAACTTTGATTGTAGTATAAGATTACAAATATGATAGTTGTTGTATGTTCAAAATCATAAATTTTGTATGTGCCAGATATAAAAGTTTTCCTAATTCATGGCCGATTTTATTCTATAGGTGGTAGAAAATGGCCTCTCGGATAAATTGCAACAGTGAAAACAGAGCACAGTTGAATTAAAAGAAATTACAAACTTTAGATCATAATGAGGCATGTGTACAGTTGTTGGAAATATAATTTAGAGGAGAATGTATATAAACAATCATAATTGGATTCCAATGCATCCATATGTCTTAAAAATTTAGTTGAAGCATGACCCGTAATCTAATTGTGAAATATTTTACATTGTGCATAACTCTAACAATGATCATTGCATGCACATTTATTGCAGAATTAGAGGTATAGGAAATCATATCTAGTTCCTATATGAGAACTATATATATGGAGGATTCCCAAGGGTCTTATATCCATGAGGAAGAGTTCATAGGTCTACATGTCAACATGGGAAATGCAGAGACTAAGTCCAATGGAAGAAGAAGTGGGCTGGAGATTGTGGAGATGGATGAAACTATGAGAAGCTTGCAGAAAGAAGTGTGGAGCTATAGGGAAGACAATGAAAGGATGATAAGGGATCAGAAGGAGTTGCTACAAAGTTTGAATATGATGCAAATACAAGTCAATAGGGATTCTAGCACAAAACAAGCATCTAGTACTGAGCAAGTGGCATCATCCAAATCTCATGATTGGAGGGATGATCATATGGAATATATGACATCAAGGAGTGTGAGAAGACATCATCATTCACCATGAAAATTGACTAGAAGAGAACATGCATGTTTAGGGCCAAAGAGCAACCCAAGTGTGTCCCCTGTCAGAAAGCAGAGGAGAAGGCTTGATTCAGATATTTTGCAAGGAGAGCTCAAGAAGCTCAAGCCACCAAATTTTGATGGAGAAAATAGAAAAGGAGAAGAGGTTGAAGCCTAGTTTTTGGTAATGAGGAAATATTTACAATTGTATGACTACTCATCAAATGTAGAAGCCAAAATGGCATCCTACCACCTTCAAGGAAAAGTAGCCATGTGGTGGGATCATCTCAAGAAGGTTAACCACGTTGATGAGAAGATGACCTCATGGAGGAAATTTAAGGGATATTTCCAGTAGGGATACTTGTTAGATCATTATTATGATAAGAAGATGAAAGAGTTCTTTGAACTCTGGCTTGGAAGCATGACAATGGATTATTAGATGAGGTTCTTTGAATTACTGAAGTATGTTGGCTTCATAAAGATGAGAAGGTTAAAATTCAAATATTTCAAAGTGGGATACCTTCTTTCTACAATGATAAGATACATTATGATGATCCAAAGACATTGGAAGAGACCATAAGGAAAGGAAAGTACCTTTATGAGCATAATAGAGGAATACTAGCTTTCCAGAAATCTCGGGATGACAAAAAGAAAGGCAAGATAGAACAAATAAAGAAATATTTTAAGCCACCATTTTATAGAAATAGCTCTCAAGCATATCAGTAAGGGAAGCCAACACAGAATGAGCCCAAGATGACAGGTTCATTTGGGAAAAGGCCAAGACATCATCCCATAAAATGTTGAAGATGTGATGGAGACCACTCGTATTAGGATTGCTCTCACAAAGCAGAAAAGATGAGGACTATTCAAAATATTCAGGAGGATGGTACAGTTGAGGACATGAGAAGAATCATGCCAAGGATTTATGTAGCCTTGGATAACAAGCAATAAAAGTACCACTCTCCCATGATTGAAGTAGAAGGTAAAGACGATAACCAACCTATAGGCATTTTAATTGATTATGGAGCTAGCCATAGTTACATAAATCCTAATCTTTTTGAAATATTTCATTTGCAAAGAAGAAAACATGAGAAATATTGGTTGGTTTAGCTAGCCACAAGAGATAAGAGAAGGATTACTGAGTTAGTTAAGAATTTTCCAATGTACATGAATGGACTCAACATAAAGGTAGATTTGAACATCATGCCTTTGGGTTCATATGATTGTTTAATTGGTATGGATTGGTTGGAAAAGCATAATGGTATCCTAGATTGTTAAATCAAGGAATTCACTTGATCAATATGGATCTCGGTGGCCATCCACCTTTTCCACTGAATCAACATTTTGAGCTTGTGGTTTTGATAAACCATGATATTCACCCTTTTGACGGGGAATGGAATGTAATGTCATATTCATTTGCTAATTACAGACATCATGTAATGATTTCCTAGTGGTCTTATGTACATGCCTACAACATAGCGTTAATGCATCGGATCCCATTAGAACTTCATAGTTAAGTGTGCTCAGGATAGAGTAGTAATTGTATTCTCTTATATATTTTTGTGTATTTCATTGTTATATCTCGGTTATATTTTTTTCTTCATGTCGTTCTCAAAATAATCCGGATCAGTGGTATCAGAGCAGTTTTCTCCTTGTCATTTCTTAGAGTAGGTCCTCGACGAGGTCAGTGTATAGATATTTGGGTCTCGATCTAGTTTTTCTTGAGGAAAACCACTCTCACTAGCCCAAGTGACCTCCCATGGCGGAAGAAAAGAGAGATGATAGAGCAAGAGATCCTTTCAAGACGTTTCTCAAGGAATCCCTCGTGCGACAAAGGAACGAGATGATGGAAAACTTCTTTCAAATTCTTCGAAGACTACTGATGGCGGCAACCGAGGCATCTTCAACAAGAAACCATTTCTCAAGTGTGACACCCTTCAAGGTACAAGTCAATTTTGATATCCCCTTATTTGAAGGTCGGATAGATGCAAATTCTCTAGAAAAATGGTTGAATCTGCTAGAAGGTTATTACTCTGTCCAAAACAAGTTCGGCAGTGAAAAGATCACCTTCACTCTCATTAACGCCCTTCCCCATGTCTGATCTTGGTGGGAAGGTTACTGGGAGAGGTACACCACAGATGAATCTACACTATTTGGGAGAGACCCCACTTGGGTGGCCTTTGTAGATTCCCTAAAGGAGGATTTTTACCATGTTAGAAACTATGATGACCAATACATGAGATGGAAAAATCTATGTCAGAAAATAGACCAGACGGTGTTGGAATACACCAACATCTTTCATACCTTGCGCTCAAAGTTTGGTATCAAAGACTCCGAGCGGCACCTGGTTTTGAAGTACCGCAGTGATCTACACAGGTACATCCAAACATAGATGGATTTCTTGGACATCTCCTCACTGGGAGTTGCTTATCGATATGCAATCAAAATTGAGCAGAAATTCAAGCAGCAGAGTAAGTGGGAGAAGCATGGACAGAGCAAGGAAGGCTAAACTCAAGAGATCCAGTCCCATATGTAGGAAAATAAGGGTAACAGGAAGTATAAGAAAGACACTGAAAAGTGGTGTGAGTTCTACAACATCCCTTGGCACAACACTGATGAATGTCTCTCAATATATTCATTGGTGGCCGAGCTCAAAGACAAAGATCCGAACCTCAACTTGGACCATGATTCAGAAAATAATAAAAGGATACAGATCATTGATGTAGAACCCACTGCTACTATCACAACTACAAAAATCCAACCAAAAGAGGATCTTGAGGAGGGGGAGCGACTCTTCCATTCACAAATGTGGGTGAAGGGGACCCCATTGCATTTTATTGTTGATAGCAGAAGCTAAAAGAAAATCATCTTAGATGAGGTTGTCAAGTAGTTGGATTTTCCAACAACACCACACTCGCAACCATACAACATTGGGTGAATTCTCCAAGGTCAAGATCTTTGTGTCATCCAGCAGTGTCGCATGGCCTATGGCATCAAGCCCTTAAAGGATGAGGTATTGTGTGATGTTGCCCCATTGGAAGTATGTGATGTTCTATTAGGCCAGCCATATATGTGGAGGCATCATGTTTTTTATGAGTCTCTACCTCGTAGCATCATTGTTACTCTGGGGGGTCAGCTATACAAGATACCAGATGTAGTTTCGACTATTGTCCCATGAAAACAATGCCACAAAGTAATCTCTCATACTACAAAGTTTAGCCTCTTCACAATCCGATCAGAAGGTGAACATAAGTACACTACAACCACTGCAGCCTCATCCCAAGACCTTTCTATCTAGCAGAAGTAGATCAACAAGATTGTAGAAGAGTACCAAGATGTTCTTGTTGCACCTACGAGGGTGCCTCCACATTGCCTAGTCAAGAAAGGTTATAACAGAACCCTTCATACTCCTCATGTTGCATCTTCACCGATAGAGTCCTGCTACACTCAGGTAGACCATGCAGCTATATTGGTTGAATGGATCCAACCCCTACAACAACATGTTCATGACATCCTTCAACAAGCTAAGTAGGACAACTTCTTCAACAAGGCAAGAAACACACCAAGTTTCATATTTAGCAGAATTCTCCATGTCTCCCAAGGGAACTTGACGCAATGGAGACCATTTCTTCCTAAGGGGGGAGTAATGATTCAGATGGATCTCGGTGGCCATCCACCTTTTCCACTGAATCACCATTTTGAGCCCGTGGTTTTGATAAACCATGATATTCACCCTTTTGACGGGGAATGGAATGTAATGTCATCTTCATTTGTTAATTACAGACATCATGTAATGTTTTCCTAGTGGTCTTATGTACATGCCTACAACATAGCGTTAATGCATCAGATCCCATTAGAACTCTGCAGTTAAGCGTGGTCAATCTAGAGTAGTACTGGGATGGGTGACCACCCAATAATTCCTAGTGTTTTACATGCATGTGGCATTTTATAAACTTAGTCTAATTTATCCGACATGCATCATGGGAATTGTTTTCCGCTCACTCTCTCATATATAATTGAGGTGAAGGAGGCTCTTTAAGCCTGCAATGGAGTGTGATGTAAATCTTGTTGCAAATGAAGCATAGCCAACATCTCTTTCCTTTCAGAGATAGGCTACCCCATTCTGCCAGTTTGTGTTCTACATTTTTTTTCTATCTCCACAGTTAAGCGTGCTCAGGCTAGAGTAGTACTAGGATGGGTGACCACCCAGGAATTCCTAGTGTTTTACATGCCTATGGCATTTTATAAACTTAGTCCAATTTATCCCACATGCATCATGGGAATTGTTCTCCTCTCACTCTCTCATATATAATTGAGGTGAAGGAGGCCCTTTAAGCATGCAATGGAGTGTGATGTAAAGCTTGTTGCAAATGAAGCATAGCCAACATCTATTTCCTTTCAGAGATAGGCTATCCCATTCTTCTAGTTTGTGTTCTATAATTTTTTTTTATCTTATTCAGTAATAGAAGTTGGGTTTCACTGTATTTTTGTGTTCTATTCTATATTTGTGTGTATTTCATTGTTATATCTCGATTATATTTTTGTCTTCATGTCATTCTCAAAATAATCTGGATCATCACTTCTCTTGATGAGGAAGGTGTTGACGTTTGAATCTGTCAATACCGAAATGGAAATCTCACGAGGATATGAATCCCCTTGCATTTTTAGAGAGGTGGTACTCCTCCTTGGCTAAAAGATATATCTTGAATTTATCTTGGATTAGGAGAATGCTTAGGAAACAAACCCTAGATCTTTATTGCTTGAATTTATGAAATGATATAATTCTTCAATAACTTGATATAATATTTATGTGCTGCAAGAAATCTCTTTACAATAAGAAAAGATTGAAGGATGGCTTCAACATCAGAACGTATGTGTGACCAACATCATATACACAATCTTCTTAATCATATGCAGATACATCCATATCGTCTTCACAAGAAATAGGAGAGAATAATTTGATCATCTCAAAGAATTTTAAAAGAGTACTACTATCATATCAAAAGACAATTTGATAGATCAATTTCAAATATATCATACTTAAGACTCAAAGTTACAAGATACAATTGAAATCAACCCCGAAGCAATTATTTGTGGAGTTTCATTCATAAAAAAGGGTTAGATTCATTACAAAATCTTTGACAGTCATGTATATGGATGTAAATACTCCATGATCATATAAGAATTTTTTTTTGAAGAATGAAAGAAGAACACTCAAGAACTCAGCCTTGTGCCCAATTCAGAGATTTAAGCATAAAGTTATGAGAAATGGTGTAGAAGAAAAGAAAGAGTGGAGAAAATGGAGATCTCTTGATCCGGATTTTATGAGCAGAACGAAATGACTACAGATTATTAACAGGTTCTTAACACAAAATAACAGAGATACAGTAAAATTGGTTTTATATTCAATAAGGAAATAAGCTGAAACTGTAAAATGCAATGGAAACAAGCTTGTTGGAATGGTGGTGGCTTATCTCTGAGAAGAGATGTGATGGTTGCGTTCATTCGCAAGAAGATCATTACAATGAGGCTCTGAAGGAATTTTTACAATAAATAGGAATTCCAAAAACCCTAGACATCCAAAAACCTAACCCTAGGAAATGAAGCGCCAAAAGTCATGTGGGCCCCGTCTAGGTAAGTTAGTACATCAACTTCCCGGGGTCATAACTTTTGCATACGATCTTCGTTTTAGGTGTATGATATCCCGTTGGAAAGGTATCATCGAGGAGATTCATTTTGGGGGCTCAATGATATATTTCATAATCATTGAGAATCTCAATCTCAAAAAACCTTCATTTACGCCCTCAAAATGGCCTCGGAAGTTAAAACTGCTAAAAATAGTAAATTGCCAAAATTGCCAAAAAAATGTTTTGATCCAATTGGAAAAGGTGGGTGGCCACTGATATCCACCTGGATCAATCCTCCATCATTAGGAATCAATGGTCTCCATTGCGTTGATTTCCCTCATCAGATGAGGAAATTTCTACTGAATTTAGCCCCGGGTGAGCCACTTGCCTTGGTGCAAGAGCTTCCCTGCTTTGACGACTCGATAAAGCTAGATCCTTTGTTGTCGAGTTCCTGTGGTCTATGTGTCCACAATATGATCATTGGATGCACGTTGTATATTTCGGGTTTGAGCTCTGTTGGTGTTAGTTGTTCTGCTACATCTGAGGTGTCCAATAATGGTGGGAAATAAGGGTGAAGGAGATCCACATTGAACATTGGGTGTGGGACAAGGAAAGGAAGAATGTTGAGCTCAAAAGAATTATCCCTCACGGCCTTGGTGATGGTGTACGACCCATAATGGAGTGGGCGAAGCTTTCGATGGGGTCCTGTAATGCATTCTTTCTACAAGTGAAACCAAACTTTGTCGCCCACCTGAAACATATGTTGCACCCGATGTTGATCATGGCACTGCTTGTACTTGTCATTGGACTTCTGTAGGATATCTTGAACATGTTGGCAGATGTGTTGGATCCGTTCAATGAACCAGGTGGCTTTTTCATCTTCAGTTGGAGTAGGAGATGAGTAAATCGAGGTGACCGCAAGGGAAAGTGTAACATCTATGGGACCCAATGGTTATAATCCCAACCCCACCTGAAAGGGGTTGTGGCCAGTTGATCTATGAAGGGCTCATTTGTAGCTATGTTGGACATAGGGAAGGCTCTCATCCCATGTGTGAGGGTGCTTTGAATTATATATGCGAAGGATATGCACAATCATTTGATTTACGACCTCGATTTGGCCATCTATCTGGGGGTGGAAGGCTGTGGATTTGGTGAGCTTGGTGTCCAGCAGTGACCAGAGGCTTGACCAGAATGTGCTGAGAAATTAACTGTCCCGATCTGAGAAAATGGTTTGTGGGATTCCAAAATATATCCAAACTCGTTCAAAGAAGAGCTTGGCAGTGGCCTCTGTTGTGATGTTCTTCTTGCAAGCAACTAGAATTGCCATCTTAGAAAAGCGATCAACAACCACAAAAACACAGTCATTTCCCTGCTTGGTGGACAGGAGGCCCGACATGTAGTCCATTGAGATGGATTCCCATGGCCTGTCAGGAGTAGGAAGAGGGGGTGTACGGGCCCTGTTTCTTAGTGGTCGGTTTGGCAATAGTGCAGGCAGTGAAGGACCTGATATACTTGTTGATCTCTTGTCAAAGTTTTGGCCAGTAGAAATGTTTTTGTAGAATCGCCACTATATTTTCGACGCCGAAGTGTCCTGCCACCTGACTGTAGTGGGATTCCCAGATCAGCGTCGCTCGCTCACTTGATGGAACAAGTATATGTCCCAGACGACACAACAACCCATCTTGAAGATGGAAATTATCGACAACTGCGTTTGCACCCAACATTTGGTAGGTGGTGGTCAAGTTCGGGTCTGTCTCATAGAGTTGGGGCCATCCAGAGGTATCATGGTCGCAAGAGTCTAGCACAGTGGTGAGTGTCGCGACTAGCGGTCTGTTGAGCAATCAACAACGCAATTGGTGATTCTTGTTTTATACTTGATGTTGACGTGTAATTGATGCAAGTATGTGGACCACTTTTTATGGCGATCATTCTGTAATTTTCCTTGTGTTTGCATGAACTGCAGTGGCTTATGATCAGTGTGGATGACTGTCTCCTTCCCAAGAATGTAATGTCTCCACTGGTGGAAGGCTTGCACAATGGAGTACATTTCTTTGTCATAAGTAGGGTACTTACAGACAACATCTGATAGTGTCTCTCTATGATAGGCCACGTGGTGGTCGTACTGAGTGAGAACAACGCCCACCGCATAGTCTAAAGCATCTGTCTCAATCTCAAAGGGTTGTTGTAGGTCTGGTAGTGAAAGTATTGGGGCTGAGCACAAGCACTGCTTCAAATCATCGAACGGTTATTGTTGGGACCGACCCCATGAAAATTTTTCCTTACCACCACCCCTGGTTATTTGGCTGAGGATCCATGCAATATGGGAGAATCCCAACACGAACCTACGGTAAAAATTGGCAAGGCCCAAGAAGCTCTAAAGCTTAGTGAGTGTGGTTGGCGTTGGCCAGTCACGAATGACTTGGATTCTTGTTGGATCCACATGTACGCCATGTTGATCAATGATGTAGCCGAGGTAATGGACCTTGTCCATGCCGAAGGATCATTTTTCCAAGTTGGCATATATTTTGTGCTACCGCAGGGTGTGCAGAACCTGTTGAATATGTTGCAAGTGTTCGGCCCAAGTCTTGTTGTAAATGAAAATGCCATCCAGATACACCACTACAAAATTATTGGTGAATGATCACAGGATATCGTCCATCATCCTCATGAAAGTGGTTGGATCATTTTTCAAACCAAAGGGAATGACTAACCATTCAAAAAGGCCTTCCTTTAACTTGAAGGTGGTTTTCCATACATTTGTTTGTTCTATCGGGACCTGGTGGTAGCCAGGATTTAGATCAATCTTACTGAAGTATTTGGCCCCTGTGAGTTGATCAAGGAGGTTGTCGATTCGGGGAATCGAGTACCAGTTTCTGACTGTGATTTTATTCAGAGCCCAATAATCAATGCAGATTCATCAGGTTCCATATTTCTTCCGTACCAGCATGATTAGGCTCCCTCAAGGTGATGAGCTGGGATGGATGTGCCACTTGATCTCCTCATTCTCTAATAGAGAGCAACGATAGACTGGCCCATTGGGCAGCGGTGCGTCAGGGGTCAAATCGATGGGGTGCTTGACCTGACAGTGCAGAGGTACCCCGGTAGGTGAGGAGAAGATATTTGAGTATTCTTCCATGACCTTATCTTCTTTCTTTTGTTGTGTGGAGAGGTGGGCCACAAAGACCATGGATGTGGCTGTGATCTTTCACTTATTCAGAGAGCGAATCACGAAGAAGACAAACTTCCCCATCTGAGAGATGACCTCCCTTCATTTCTTAGCAGAGATAAAGGAAATAGCACTCGATAGGACTGCCTCAGGTATCCTGTACAATTTCCTATTCAAGGTAATAATAGCACTATGAGGCCTAGAGTCATATACAACATGACGTTTCCATAAATAAGGTTGGCCCAAAAGAACATCACAAACTTCGAGAGGAGAAACATCACACAATACCTCACCTTTGAAGGGCTTGATGTCATATGACAATCGACATTGTTGGCTAACGCGGAGATCGCTTCCTTGGTGGAGACATCTAATGGTGTAGGGTTATGGGTGCGGCGTTGTCGGCAAGGCCAGTCGCTTGACGACCTCTGCTGAGATGAGGTTCTTCTAGATACCGCTATCAACGATGAAGTGTAGCAGGGTGCCTTTTACCTACATCTTTAAATGGAAGAGGTGTTCTCCTTATTCTGGCTCATCTGGTTCACCGGGCTAGAGCTTGGTGGTAGCAACGGTGGCACTAGGTTCCGCGTCAATGATCCATCTTCCCCTTTTTGGTTCGGGCTCAAAGTAAGAACCCGCATCTAAGTTAGAGGCTTTCACTTCAGCCACCAGCGATTTCTTTGAGCGGCAGTCAGTAGTGTTATGCCAAGGGCTCTTATGGAAATCGCACCACTTTTCGGTATCTTTCTTTGTCTTTTCAGTGTTCTTTGCCTATGGCTTGGATTGGTTGTCCTGATACTTTCCATATTTTCTCTGTCCTTTGTTCCGTGGGTTGAGGCTGCCCTTTCCTGGCTTTTTTTGTGTGGGGTTCCCAGGCCCAAATTTCCATGTCTTTTGTTTGATCTTCTGCTCGATTTTGACGACATATCGGTAGGCCGCGCCCAAGGATGAGATGTCCAAAAATTCCATTTCAGTATAGATGCATCTATGCAAAGTGCCACGATACTTGAGCACCATATGTCTCTCTGAATCTTTGATACCCAGCTTGGTGCACAAGGTATGGAAGATATTTGTGAAATCTGGCACTGCTTGGTCTCGTTCGTACCGCAGTGTGGTCCATTTGGTATACAAGTCGTCATAAATTCCAATAGGGTAGCATTGTTCCTTAATAGCATCCCTGAAGGACTCCCAGATGGCCATGACTATAAATAATGAGGGTTCCTATGTTTCCTTTTGCTCACATAAAGTTTCCCACTAATATTTGACATGGGGAACGGCTTTGAGAAGCGCAAAAGTAATATTTTCTCTATTCGAAAAGTTATGGACAGAAAAATACCCTTTTAGTAGATTCAACCACTTGTCTACAACATCTTTTTCTATCTGAACTTCAAATATAGGAATATCGAATTTTATTTGTACCTTGAAGGGGGTAGCACCTCCGCTCGAAGAAGATGCATCGCCCGTTGGTAGCCGCTGAAGGATTTGTGCGAAACTATCCATCATCTTGTTACTTTGTTGCATGAGGGATTCCTCAATCAACAGTTTGAAAGGATCTCATGTCCTATCATATTTATTTTCTCTTGCCATGAGAGGTCGCTTGGGCATGCGAGAGCTTTGTCCTCAAGAGAAACAAGCTCGAGACCCAACTCTTTGTACTCCGACCTTGTTGGGAACGTGCATTAAGACGACAAGGAGCAGACCGCTCTAATACCACTGATCCGGATTTTATGAGCAGAATGAAATGACTATATATTATTAACAGGTTCTTAACACAAAATAACAGAGATATAGTAAAATTGGTCTTCTATTCAACAAGGAAATAAGTTGAAATTGTAAAATGCAGCGGAAACAAGCTTGTTGGAATGGTGGCGGCTTATCTCTGAGAAGAGATGTGACGGTTGTGCTCATTCGCAAGAAGATAACTACAATGAGGCTCTGAAGGCCTTTTTACAATAAAAAAGAATTCCAAAAACCCTAGACATCCAAAAAATTAACCCTAGGAGATGAAGTGCCAAAATTCATGTGGGCCCCGTCTGGGTAAGTTAGTTCATCAACTTCCCGGGGTCGTAACTTTTGCATACGATCTCCGTTTTAGGCATATGATATCCCGTTGGAAAGGTATCGTCAAGAAGATTCATTTAGGGGGATCAAAAATTCTTTTGGAAATCATTGAGAAGATCAATCTCAAAAAATATTCATTTAGGCCCTCAAAATGGCCCCGGAAGTTAAAACTGTTAAAAATAGTACATTGCCAAATTGCCAAAAAAACTATTTTGAGCTAGTTGGAAAAGGTGTGTGGCCACCGATATCCACCTAGATCATCTATATTCATTGATTAGAAGACTGATTGTATATTCATGGTTGTACCTTCTTCATCCTCTGATATTTTTCATTGGCCCTTTGATAATTTTGATTATGGAACACTTGATGAATCACTTCTTCTCTTTAAAAATTAGATCCTCTAACTACTTGGGTAGTTAAGGTTTTTCCTTTCTTGAATTTATCGTACACTTTTCTTCTTGAAGTATTCCCTTTAATTAATTCTTCATTAAGAACTCATTAATAAATTTACATCATTAATATTTGAATATTCCAAATGGGCCCTTTTCATTTTTTAATAAAAGTTTTTAATTAAACTTTTATTTTCAAAATTTAATTAGTTTCTCTTTCAAAGAGGGGGACATTGTTTTAATTTTTTGTAAGTGATAATCAACTTTTCAGCTATGGAAATCACTTCAGATGTGATCTTCATTATTTTATCTTTCCAACGATGTAAATTTTTCCCAAATCCTTCACCTGGATCTCAAGATATGAGCTCATGAAGTTGAGTTATGTCACAGACCCATTAAACATGAAGTTTATTGATATTTCAATTTATCAGAAAAATATGGCCACTTTCATCCCTTCTAACATGTACCTTCATCTTCTTCATCGAAATCCTTGCCAACGGTATAAATTTTTCACGATTCTGACACCCAAAGCTCAAGATATGGCCTTCAGAAGTTTGTGACTCAACCACCATCGATCAAAATTGATGGGAAAATGTGGGCCCTTGATCAAATTTCATTTTTCTCCATGAAAAATTGACTTTTTTCTTCATAGAATTTATCCCACATGCATGGGAGTGTTTGGTATACAATGGCATATAGTGTTAAGTGTAATATACACTTAACAAGTAACATAAAAAGACAGGACTTTGGAGTTTAAAGGGTTCGACCCCCCTTGGAAATTAAATAATAAAATACAAATTTTACTTCCCAAATCAACCTCCAATCTGCCCATTCAACATTGATGAGTCGGCCATGTTGATGTACCAAACAAATATTGTCATTTATCACCACTGGTATGCTGCCACATGTCACCAATGATGAGATGCCATGTGTCTTTGTATGATAAGTCAAAAATATGCCATATGTATCCAATAAGAATGTGCCATGTGTCACTCTCATAAAATTTCCATGTGTAATAATCTTATTGAATTCCATGCGGCATTCCTCCATAAGCTACAATATGTAAGAGTTTTATTCACTGGGGAATAAAATAAGTGGAAAATGGGTTTAGTGTTGGAAAATGAACGGAAGGT
>ML778575.1:622733-640943 GCA_009831015.1 Picea engelmannii
TGTAGGTAGTGGAGGTAAGGGGAGCGGGGGGTAGTTTGTAGGTAGCGAACTCGCAGGGTGAGCGAGTGAGGGAGGTGAGGGGGTAACGGATTTCGTGAGGACTTAAAAAAAATAAGGATTGGTGAGGAGATGTGAGGAGGTGTGGGTAAGTGGGTTAGCGGGGTACGGGAAGAGAGGGGGGTAATGAGTGAGTCTTCCCTCATGAAAAATAAAAATAAAAAATAAAAAATAAAACTAAGTGTTGGGGTAATGAAATGGGGCAAGGGAAGAGTGTAGTGAGGGGTAACAGGATAAGAAAATAAAAATAAAACTAAGCTTTTGGAGGTTATAAGAGAGGAGAGAGGTGCAATATAAGAGAGGGGAAACAAGAAAAATTATAAGTGTGGGAAAAACATAAGAGTAATGGAAATAAAATAAGTATAGAAATATGTATATAGAGAGATGATCTAAGAATATGTATACCAAGAGATGATCCAAGCCATGAATGGTTCCATAACGAATGATCATTATTCCAAGAAAATTATCTTTTTCACACATTGAAGAAAGCACTTTTTTTTATCGCTTAAACGCAAACTTGGATATCTTGAGCATACAAACTCAGATTTTGAATCCGAAAAATGTGTGGCAAAGTTGAGACTAAGGACTACGCAATGAATTTGTTCTCATTCAAAAATTGTCTTTTTTTTATATCATTGTTTTTTATTATTCCAGGAGCGGGAAAATATAAATGGCCAATTTTTGGTCAACAACTCGCTCCAACTGCGGGACAATGACCCCTTGCGGCTTAGTGAGAACCCAGAATCTGAAAACCAACCACCTTCTCCATTTGGCTATGGATTCATATTCAAAATAGATTTTATGTAATTTTTCAAAATAGATTTTATGTAATTTTTCTTCTTCCATGGAGTTATCTTCAAATATTGTTTCCACTTAACGACTTCCTTATTGTGCAAGACCTTAACTGAATAAACAAAATATGTGCATACATGATCTACCTACCATATCTTACTTGGAAGAAAAGGATCACTTTAGGTATAGGTATATTTCCAATGCAGCCATTCAAGCATTGATTTGATTTATGGAATGAACTCCATCATTATGGAACATATTGAAACCATATCCATGACTATGGAATGAATCTCTAAAATGGGCACTACCAAAATCTTCAAAAACCACTAATTTGCATTTTTCAAAAATTGGAAGCATAATTGGCCAGGGGCCCTCAGTGGAACTCTTGTATCCCTAGTCACTATAAACACACCCCTTAAATTTCATCTGAATCTGATTTAAACTGCTCTTGTTATGGCTAAAACAATTTTTTGGCTCTAAACTTGTTTTCTTTTTTGGTAAATTGTCATTTTTCTCCTTCCCTTTCCTCTTGCTCCTCCTCCTCCTCATCCTCCTCCTCTTCTCTTCTATCTCTCTTTTATTTTCTTTATTTTTCTTCTCTTCTCTCTTTTCTTCCTTTCTTCTTTTATCTTCATTTCTTTTCTTTCTCTCTTTTCTTCTCTTCTTCTCTTATCAGCGATCAAGATCTTTCTCTTTTGTTGACGTTTCGGCACTAGATGTGTTTTTGTCGCTAATGTATCAATGTTGGATCTTCTTTCCTCGCCAAAATTTTTGCGCGGGATATATTTCCTTCGCCAATATATCAGTGCATGGTTTTTTTCCTTCGTCGATAAAATATATTTCCTTCTCACCGATAAAGATTTTTATTTCTCGTCGATAAAAGATCTTTCCTTCTCTTTGACAAATATCTTTCTTTCTCTCTGATAAAATATCTTTCCTTCTCACCGATAAAGATCTTTCTTCCTTGTCGATAAAATATGTTTTCTCTTCTCTGATAAAATATGTTTCTTTCTCGTCGACGTTCAAGTTATATTCATTTATTATCAATGTTTTGGTGATTTATCTTCATTCATCACTGATGTTTCGGCGAGTTATCTTCTTTTCTCGCCAATGTTTCAAGGATTTATCTGCATTCCTCGTCGAATTTTCTGTAGGGAAATTCAATTGTTTAAATTGCTTTCATTTAATTATCAACCAGGGATGCTCGTAAGCTTGTGATGATGCTAGCAAAATATATGCAGGAGTAGGCATCTAACTCTAATATAAGAAAATTCAATCAAATCCTAACTCTTCCATTCCACTAAATAAGACTTAGTTGTTGTAGGCAAGAAAACACTAGCTCCCTTACAGGAGGTCCACTCATGATGTTTCACAAAACCTATCAACAATCAAGATCATCAAGTAAACACTCATGCATTGAAAATAAATACACTTAAAAATGCGTAGTTGTTGTAGGAATGAAAACACTAGCTCCCTTACAAGAGGTCTTCTCGTAATGTTTCAAATAACCTATCAACAATCAAGATCCTCAAATAATTCTAATAAAAACAATAAATCATATAAACCTATTCAAATCATTAGAACAAGAAGAAAATGCTACTATGATCTATTTGGAGTGAGCTCAATTCTCCCAAGAACAAAGTAACACATAAACTAAAGCATTCTAAATATAAACTAGAGAATGGAAACTGAAAGAAAGCTTGATTCTTATTCCATCATAAGTTGGACACAATGCTCCAGGAGTCCTCCCTTTGAAATGGAGGAGGCACTCCTATTATACAAAAATTTAAGATAACTTATATCCACAAATCTCTCCTAGATCCACAAATGTCTCATTTGGTTACAACCATGTGCTCACACATATCAAGTGATATCTCTACAAATCCTCTCTGTTGAGAACTTGAATAGATCTACCAATAATCACCACAAATAATGAATACACAATAGATCCACAAAGAAAGATAGAAAAAATTGTTAATGTTTAAGCCATTATTATAGTTCTTTGCATTCAATAGATAACAATAGCATAATACAAGATCACTGAGAAATACACAATCACAATAGACAGAGCATTTATCCTGGGAAACCCTCTAGGGGAAGAAAACCCAACAAAACTTCCTTATTATAGATAGCCAATACAATGCCAAGAGATAACTCAAACTAATACAAAATATACTCTCCCAAAGATGTGCCACTCTCTCTCCTTCATCTCTAACTGCAGATCTGAAACTTGTCTCTCGATGAGCAAGTGATTTGTGTGTCTAAGTGAGGCACTAACCTCTTTATTTATACAAGACTGGCAGGTGTGAAGTGTCTCTTCACTGGTAGGGACGACTTCTCCAACTGGGTGGTTATAACCACCTTTATTATATTTTGGGGCCTCTTTAATATCTTCTGGGGCCGACTTCTTATTCTGCCTATTAAAATTATCTTTTGACCAATCCGCAAAAGGGGATTTGGTCCTTTATAATAACCGACATGATCAATCCACAATGGGGATTGATCCAATGAATAATATATCAAATAATAATAAGAATACACTTTGTAGTTACATTATTTCAACACTCCCCCTTAACAAGAAGGGTATTCTTCAGCAGCATCATGTGAGAGAGAGAGGCCTTTATCATCAACAACATCAAGTGGGTGAGAGGACAACATCATCAATATCATCTTGGAACACTGACTGGCGTATCTATAAATCATCGAAATTTTTCTTCATCGACAGCATCGTCATTCTCAAAGGAATGCAATCATCATATGCATCAATATGTATTAGTGTAAAACTAATACATCATCATCATCATCACAGAACGAAGCTAGCTCATCATAATAATACTAGACTGGATTTACATCACAGCTATCCATCCGGAAGCACAGTTCTAGTCTCATCTCATCGTCTTGCTTTATGTCACAGCTGTTAAGCTGAAAGCAAGATGCTCATCTTGCCTTACGTCACAACCATCAGGTCGGAAGCAAGGTACTCGTCCTGATTTACGTCACAACCAACAGGTCGGAAGCAGGATACTAGACTGGCTTTACGTCATAGCTATCCAGCCGAAAACATAGTACTAGTCACATCACATCATCTTGCTTTACGTGACAACCATCAGGTCAGAAGCAAGGTACTTGTCCTTCTTTATGTCACAACCAACAGGTCAGAAGTAGGATACTAGACTGGCTTTATGTCACAACTATCCAACCGGAAGCTCAGTGCTAGTCATATCACATCATCTTGCTTTACGTCACAACCATTTGGTCGAAAGCAAGAGATGTCTCATCACAGCAACTACTCCCCCTTTCGAGGAAGGTCCATTCGGACTATACCAAGCTTATATCGAAAGTGCTCAAACTTTACACGAGATAGATTCTTAGTCAATACATCAGCAACATGTTCATTCATGGTAATGTACTGGAGCTTTAAGGCTCCTCTCTGCACCATGTCATGGATGTAATGATATCGGATCTCTATGTGCTTTGACCTGTCGTGGAATACAGGATTCTTTGTCATCTTTATGCAGCTCTGGTTGTCACATAGGATCGTGGTTGCTTCCATCTCTAGGTCAAATAGATCGGTCAGCAACTTTCGAAGCCATATAGCTTCGCAGCTGGCAGAACATGCAGCAATGTATTATGCTTCTGTTGTGCTGAGAGCAATGTTGAATTGCTTCCTACTCTACCACGAAATCATAGCTAATCTGAAATTGAAACAACATCCTGAAGTGCCTTTCTTAGAAACACTTCCTGCCCAATCTGCATCAGTATATCCACTCAATGTGAAATCATGATCTCCATCATAGATGAGACCACAATCTATTGTACCTTTAAGGTACCTCATCACATGTTTTGCAGCCACTAGGTGAACATGTTTGGGTTCTACCAGAAACTGACTCAAGGTGTTCACAGGAAAAAAAAATTATGGTCTGGTGTTCGTCAGATACATCAGCGATCCAATAATCTGTCAATGCAGTGTGGCATCAATCAACTCTGACGAAGTGTTGACCAGCAACTTCAACTTCGCTTCCATGGGTGTATTCATGGACTTGGACTCCAACATGTCGAATCTCTTCAGGATTTCAACTGTATACTTCCCTTGGTTAAGGAAGATCCTCTCAGGACTTTGCCATACCTCAAGACCTAAGAAATAATGCATTAGGCCAAGGTCTTTCATTTCAAATTCTGAGGCAAGTCTCTTCTTACATGCAGTGATGATATTTTCTTCTCCAGTTAAGAATAAGTCATCCACATATAGTAGTAATATTACTGGCTCATCGTTCATGACCTTGAAGTAGAGGTTAGAGTCTGCTTTACTCTTGGTAAATCCTAAGCTCGTCAAGAAATTCTCTATACGGCCATACCAATCTCTAGGAGCTTGCTTCGATCCGTATAAGGATTTCTTCAATCTATAGACATGAGACTTCCTATCTTCAACATCAAATCCTTGAGGTTTCTCTATATACACTTCCTCTTCGATGACACCTTTTAGGAAAGTTGTATTCACGTCCATCTGGTGCAGCTTCCACTTCATCTTAGTTGCAAGAACTATGATGGTTCTGATCGAAGTGTATCTGGCCACAGGAGCGAATGTCTCTTCATAGTCAATGCCTTCATTCTGGGAAAAGCCACGAGCGACAAATCTTGCTTTATACTTCTCAATACTTCCATCAGCAGCATGTTTTCTTTTGAAGATCCATCTGGAGGATACCACATCTTTACTCTTCGGTCTGGGAACTATTTCCCATACATTGTTCTTCATTATGGATTGGTATTCCTCTGTCATGCCATCCGCCCATTCTTTCCTTTGAATGGCTTCTTCAAAGTAGGTAGGCTCCTCTTCTAGAAGATCACACATCAAAGATGTATAACTGGAGAATGGCTTTGGTCTTTTCACCTATCTCGTAGTTCCTTGGGGAACACCGTACTTCTCTCCATCTTGAATAATCTCTCTAGCCCAAGCTGGCTTCCTTTTATGAAGGATCATCATCTGAGGAGGTTCTTGAACTTCCATCATGTCATGATCTTCTAGTAATTCCTCATCAGGGGAAGTTACGACTTCCCTCACTGGTTCAGCAGCTCTGGGAACCTCCCTCACTAGTTCAGCAGTCATGGGGATTACGGGTTCCTCTTCATATACTTCTTCAAGATGGCATCTTCTTGATTTTTTAAGTGTTGCATCTTCATCAAAAGTCATGTCCTTCCTGATCTCAATGTGACAGTGACCTGGTATATATATTCTGAAGGCCTTGGAGACCTCATAGTATCCCACAAATATTCCCTTCTTTCCTGAAGGTTCCAGCTTGTTTCTCTTCTCTTTCGGTATATGAATAAATATTGGGCAGCCAAATATTTTGAGATGGCTTACCTCTGGCTTCTTTCCGGTGAACATCTCTTCCGGAGTCTTGAGCCCAAGTGAACTATGGGATAATCGGTTCTACACATATGCAGTTGCCATTGTTGCTTCTGCCCATAAACACATAGGAAGATCTTGATCATGGATCATAGTCTTCATAGCTTCCATTATCGTTATTTTCTTTCGTTCAGCTACACCATTTTGTTGGGGATTATAGGGAGTGGTGAGTTCCCTCCTTATCCCAACATCTTTGCAGAAGTTCACAAACTCTTTTGATGTATATTCTCCTCCATTATCTGACCTGAGTATCTTAATCTTTCTTTCAGAAAGATTCTCTATCAAGGCTTTGAATTCATTGAACTTACTGAACACTTCATCTTTAGATTTCAAAAAGTATATCCAGGTCTTACGAGAATAATCATCAATAAATGATACATAATACACATACCCACTAATGGAGGATGGTGGCATTGGGCCACATACATTTGAATGAATGAGCTCTAGGACTCCTTCTGCTTTGTTGTCTCTCTTTGGAAACGGGTTCTTGATGTTCTTCCCTTGTGCACATCCATTGCATATGCCTTCATGGTCACCTTTGAGTTATGGTAAACCTGTGATTGCTTTGCATATGTATGGTAGTGCCTTGTAGTTGATGTGAGCTAATCTTCTATGCCAAAGTTCACATGAGTTTTCAATGGAGTGGGTCATGGCAGCCTCTGAGTGACCCTTTAGTTTTATACAAGCCATTTTCTTCACTTCCAATGATGATTGCTTCATTTAAAGTTTCTCCTTTAGCCCACATGAGAACTTCTCCATCTATAAAGGCAACTCTGAAGCCTTTCTTTTCTAAATATGAAATGGAGAGTAGGTTCTTGGTCAAACCTGGTACATATAGTACGTCCTTCATCTTCAATGAATTCCATGAATTCAATTTGTGGTTTGATTCTCCCACTCCCTTGATGGCATATTGGTAATCATCTCCAAGTGTCACTTTCCGAGAAAACTTCTTTTTTTAGATACAAGAGAGGATGTTTCTTTGCCCCGTCATGTGCATGGATGCACCACTATCAATGAGCCAAGTGTCCTCTCTAGGTGTTACAAATCCTGAGAGGGCCGAGATTAAGACATGGTCTTTGATTTGTTCTCTTATCATCTTTGCGGGTGGCTCTTCATCTTCAACTACATGGGCATGGTGCCTCTTATGTTTTCTCTTGTATTCTTCTCATCTGGCTAGACAAAACATCACAATATGTCCCATCTTGTCACAATGATAGCATTGTACAGATGAGTAGTCTCTTTCCTTTCATTTTCCTTTCTTCTGAAATCTCCTTGGATGAGTTTCTTTATGATTGAATTTTTTTTTACTGTTGAGGCTCTTTATGAGTCTCCTTTTGGAAGTAAGGTTTCTTCCTTCCTCCTTTGGTGTGAGTAGCTAGGGCTTGATCATCATCTCTTGCTAGTAACGCTTCACAATTCGCTACTCTTGTTTCTTCTTGGATGCATTCTTCCCATAAACTATCAAACTTTAGTTTCTCCGTTCTGGCACATATCGTTTGGATGAATGCATCCCAAGGTCTTGTGATACCATTAGGGTCGTCATTATGAGTTCGTCTTCGTCTATGGTATCTCCAATTGCTTCTAACTGTTCTTTAAATTCTGAGATTCTGGAGAAATATTCCTGAATCCTTTCTCCTTTCTGCATCCTTGTATTCTTCAGTTGAGTTCTTAGATTCATATTCTGGTTTATGCTCTTTCCTTCATACAGTCTGGTCAAGGCATCAAACATTTCTTTCAGATTTTTCTTATATGACACATAAGGAATCAGGTGGTCTTTGATTGAATCTGCAATTATTCTTTTGCCCCTGATTGTGTCCTTTTGATGCTTTTCCTTTTCTGCAGCATCGGCGGGTTCCGATACTTCTTCTTTGACAAATCTTGTTAGGTCATTCTCTTCAAGAATGAGGCCAATCCTATACTTCCATGCACAGAAGTTTTCCACTCCTTCTATCTTGTCAACAAGCTTAACGCTTGCAGACATCTTTTACCTGGAGCTAGGAAAATGACCGAAAAATGAAAGTGCTCAAAATCAAAATATGATCTTACCAGGAGGTGCGTTTGGCTGAGGCGAGTAGCCTGGTGTGTTTGGATCTAAGAAAATCCAACTTTTGCTCCTCCAAACTTGATCTGCAGATTTCTGGACTGGTGCTTCTGGTTTTTTGGTACTCTGGTACTTCTGGTACTTCTAGTACATTGGTTTTCTGGTACTTCTGGTACTTTGTGAAATTAGGGTTTCACTTTCTAGGAGATCCAACCACTGAAAAGGTGTGTTGAAGGTGCCAAAATGATCCTTGGGGGAGGGCACACTTTTCTAGATGGTTTTAGGGCTGAAAAGCTTCACCATCAAAAATCTCTAATTTGCATATACGGCAACAGTGACATTTTTCACTCTTGTGAAAGATGCTTCCTTCAGCTTGGCTCTGATACCATGTTAATGTTTAAGCCATTATTATAGTTCTTTGCATTCAATAGATAGCAATAGCATAATACAAGATCACTGATAAATACACAATCACAAGAGATGCAGCATTTATCCTAGGAAACCCTCTAGGGGAAGAAAACCCAACAAAACTTCCTTATTATAGATAGCCAATACAATGCCAAGAGATAACTCAAACTAGTACAGAATATCCTCTCCTAAAGATGCCACACTCTCTCTCCTTCTTCTCTAACTACAGATCTGAAACTTGTCTCTCGATGAGCAAGTGAGTTGTGTGTCTAAGTGAGCGCTAGCCTCTTTATTTATACAAGACTGGCACGTGTGAAGTGTCTCTTCACTGGCAAGGCCGACTTCTCCAACTGGGTGGTTATAACCACCTTTATTATATGTTGGGGCCTCTTTAATATCTTCTGGGTCCGACTTCTTATTCTGCCTATTACAATTATCTTTTGACCAATCCGCAAAAGGGGATTTGGTCCTTTATAATAACTGACATGATCAATCCATAATGGGGATTGATCCAATGAATAATATATCAAACAATAATAAGAATACACTTTGTAGTCACATTATTTTAACAAAAACCACACTTTATTATTACCAAACCCTTGAGGAAGGGAAACACCATACAATGGATCCTATTATGGAAGGGATCATCTTCTGTTCACTTGCCTCTTTGAGGGGGCATCTTCCTATTGAGCAACCACTCCACAATACAATACTCTATTCATATCCCATTACATTGATTGAACCCATTTATATAGTGCTACCATCACCTAAGAACATTCTAGAGGAGGAATCTTCTAGAAGTAGAACCTTCTAAGAAGTCCTCTTACATTTATTATATCTAACTACCCATTTATTATATCTAACTACCATAGTGGGCCTTATTTAATAATATAGTGGACCTAGTCCACCTTACATTGAATGGTCTCTACTATTATCACTATGGGCCCTTTGGGCCCCCCCACTACCTCTCTACCTACCTTACATTCCATCCCCCTTATGAAAGTGTTTTCCTCAATGCTTGATGTACAACCATATACTAGGGTCCCATGGATAAGTGTGGACCATAGTGTTGAAGTAGACTAGAGAACCAGGGTCCCATTGAGAAATGGAAGCCACCATGATGAAGTAGTCCAACCGCCATTGTAAACCAGGGTCCCATGTCCAATTGTTCATGTGAACCCCACATGGAAGATATCGGCACCCCATAACCAACTGAAAATGATGCTCCCAATACTGACACCTATCATGTGGATCCAAATAAGAAGATCTATCCACATAGTGGAAATTGGTCGTAGAAGAATATAGAAGGAATAATACCACTGTATAATATGCAGGATGGACACTGGTAATAATGATTGGCTCTCGATTTGTCACATTGATGCTCTCTACATAAGGTGGATTAGAGTCATCAAATAAAATATGAAAGTGGTTGTCATCCCAGAAATGACAACTATCCATATACCAATCATCACAATTGGCCTCAAAATCATACCAAGCATATATTTCTTGATTAAATTCATCCCTGATGTCTGCCATAAGAAATATCTCCTACATGTTATCCAATGAATCTTGAATACTATGAAAACTATCATTGAGGCCATATGCAAGGTCATGCAATCTAGCATCCAATGTGTCATACAATTGGGATTTGAATGCTTCAGTAATTTGTAGAATTTATTTGAGGGTTTGAGAGGAAATAGCCATCTAAGCACCCTATGAACTCTTCGGTCCCGCAGCCGTCATGAAAAAACCCAAAAAATAAAAAAATAAGTTACGGCATAAAATCGCGGCTTTTTCTGGAAAAACCCTAAAAACCTGTTGAATTTAAAATGCTCCTAACTTCACTTCTCGGACTCCGTTTCAGCTAATTGTTTTTTTTTAATTGGGTGAAATTGTGAGAGAACTCAGATCTGTAATTTGTTTGGGCAAATTCGGCCTCCAGCTTCTTCAAAAATAAATAAATAAAATCGCGCTGTCGTCCGCGGAAAAAACCTTGAAAATTGCAGATTTTAAAACTTCAATATCTTGACTTCCCGGACTCTGTTTCGGACGATTGTTTTTTCAATTTGGGTGTTTTTATGAGAGGAACTCAGATATACAACCTGTTTCTGCAAATTTTTCACAGAAATATACCAAAATGTTATGGAATGTCGCAGCCTTCTTTTTTCTTCTCCGAAAAAAAAAATCTGCAAAAATAAAAAATATTTGTCCACAATGTCTTCCAAGGAAAGTGCTCTGATACCACTTGTTAAAAAATTGAATAGATATACCAATATAATCACCACAAATACTGAATACACAATAGATCCACAAAGCAAGATAGAAAAAACCACGCTTTATTATTACCGAACCCTTGAGGTAGAGAAACACCATACAATGGATCATATTATCGAAGGGATCCTCTCATGTTCACTTGCCTCTTCGAGGGGGCATCCTCCTATTGAGCTACCGCTCCATAATACAATACTCTCTTCATATCTCATTACATTTCTTGAACCCATTTATATAGTGCTACTATCACCTAAGAACATTCTAGAGGAGGAATCTTCTAGAAGTGGAACTTTCTAAGAAGTCCTCTTACATTTATTATATCTAACTACCCATTTATTATATCTAACTACCATAGTGGGCCTTATTTAATAATATAGTGGACCTAGTCCACCTTACATTGAATGGTCTCCACTATTATCATTATGGGCCCTCTGGGCCACCCCGCTACCTCTCTAGCTACCTTACACTCTCACAAATCTCTCTTTCATGATTAATCTCTATCCAAGATACTTGAGTAAATCTCCATCAAATCTTAAAGGGGTTGAAGAGGAAATTCGAATTTGAGGCTTGATGGTCAAGTTTGACTTGGTTGGAGTCATCAAATACACTTGTAAACATCATGAAACTCATCCCACTTTCATATATAAGTGTAAACATGTCATTTTTCCAATATTTAATCATAAATTCACTCAAAAACACAAATAGATGCATTGGAAAATAATATGTCTAAAACCCATGTAATCATGAAAATGGTTTAATGTAAGGGTATGGGAAAGAGAAATATGGTTAAAATTGAAATGAAAGTGAAGTGAAAGGTTGGTAAAAAGATGGTACTTTGGCGACCCATCACTTTCGATGAGTTATCTTCTTCCCCCATTGACATAATCCTTTATCGACGACTCCTGAAGATCTTCCTTCAATGAAGGATTTTCTTTCTTTAATGATATTCACTATATCAATGACCAAGGAACATCTATACACTTAGTCATTTTTTGCATTTTCGAGCCCGCGACTATTGTGAAAAATGCCCAAATCGACTCCTTCAACTAGATTCAACTCTTCAGCATCCATAACGACTTATGCAGTAGGAAAACCCTAAAATACAAATACCATAAGTGAAGAAAAACGAGGATTCTTACCCCACATCATCTGTTGGGAGAACTTCAAATTTCACCCCAACACCCTATGCGGCTACCATGAATTTGACCATTTCAGCCTCCCTAGCCGAAACCCAATTGCTAAATTCCAATTATCCTCATACCCATGTTGATTTTTAATTAAAATATGCCTAAAATTTGGGGACTTTGCTCGATTCCACAAGTTCTTCCACATTTAAACACAACAACAACTTTATTCGTGTTGCATAGCAGGCCCTATAGGCCTAGTGCTATAACCTACAACTTTAGTACCAATTGTAACATGCCCAAACCAGCAAAATGAAATTTTGCATGCTCTCGTGCAAATAATACTTATGACAACTACATGTTGATTTATCCATGCATCTACAACATAATAAAAACGCATGGATGCAATTAACCAGCAACACACAACATTCAATAAAACACATACACAACATAATAAACATGAATAAAAGATAGCATAAACTTGTCTTTAAATGGTTGAACCAAATGGATGCAAACGAGGGACGTTCCTCCCAGTCATAGGCTTGATATTCCAAATCTCGATAGCAAGCCACCCCCAAGTTGAGGCTATGAGTCCACAAGGAGGTTTGGCCCTCATGGTTTTCCACTTTCCACATTTAGCAACCCAAGTCCTATATTCTACTCTAACAACGATTCCAATCCACTAGCATGCTTACCCTCAACTAGCACAACCCGAGGAATGGGACCCCCCTTTTCATACATGAAATCCCTTGGGCCTTCCCACTTCCCTCCAAGGCTCTAGTGCACTCGGTTGGATAGGAATCTCATAGCTAGGGATTCCATGAACTCTCAACTTCTCCAAGAGTGTTCACAGTTGATTTCTCAAGGCTCTTGAACTGTTTCCTCAATAGGGAATGTCACCACATTCACATAGCCTATTTTTACAGGCACACGGGCCACAAATTCATCATAAACATATCCCAACAATGATTTTCCTCAAGCATAGCATGACGAGTGCTCTTTTTAGCACCCAACTCCTATCTTGTTCTCCAAAATTAGCAAGTAAAAATTGTCCCAAGAATGAACTTGAATTCATTTTCTTCTCAAGCAAGCTTGACTCTTACATTTCCCAAAAGGTGTTTGTACTCAACCCATGCTATCATAAATTGTTGATTTGAACTTTCCCACCTACCACTCTTACATCAGTTTAATATCTCTTCTGATATTTCAAAGGAAATAAACTTTGATATGAAAATGGCTTGGGTTAATATAAATGGGTCACCCCTTGGACCCCTCTTTATCCCCCTCTCTTGTGGAATCATAGCCCCCCATCGTTACCGTCCCACTTGTACCGTAGCCAACAATTATTACTTTTATTAATTATTTTCAATGTACAAAATATATAATTCGTCCCTCAGCCGTATTAATCTATACAAGCTCTTCAACCAAACATATCAGCTCACTAGCCTAATTCGCACATATACATTTACATTATAAATTGTGGGAATTAAAACTAGGGATAATACATATATGTTTGTAATCTTGTCATATGCTATATGTAGTTTAGGTCTAAAATTGGAAATGCATGCTCTTATTAGTCCCTACCTTCAGGCTGGAGGGACTAATTGAAATCGGTTTGACAAAATTTTCTCTCTTTTACACATGAATCGATGTACTCATTAGCCTTTTATCCTAAGTGTTTTCGTTAAATATATGCAAACGCTTTATCTCCTCCAATTAAGAGCTCACGACACTTTATCTCATCCAATCAAGACTTTTTACCTCTTATTTGGCCTCATATCGAGGCTACGGGGCAAATTGTTGGTTTCAAAGTTAGGAACTTGGAAATATATTGACATTACTTCTCTTGAGATGGATTAATGTTAGATTTGATATTAGCATTAGTTCGTGATATTAAATGTTTATGCTTTATGTTTCATTCTCTAATGTTTAGTGCATGCATGGTAATTGCCAAGTGTTTGAATGGATGCTTGCAGTTGACGTGACACCCTCTGCTCTTCCTTGTGTGGTTGTTGAGATAGAAGGCAGTTGTTAAATGCAATGATATCAATTGAAGAAGGGTTGTGTACAATCTATGTTAAAGAGAAACCCTCTTGGCTACTCAATCATCCAAACAGTCGTGCCATCCAGAATCGAGGGAGAATGGGTAGCTATGAATCGACAATCATCTAGCCATGTCTATGAAGTTATGGCAGTTCAACAATCTAAGTTGAAGTTCTCGGGATCTCCGCTAAAGTTTGTTCTGGCTGTAAAGAATCAATCCAATAAGGTTGTTCCAACGATCACACAACTGAGTGGTCTACCATAAAAAGCAAGTGGGGATGTTACTAGCAATGCAGTGGGTTATAATTTATCACTTTGTACCTGATGATCGGCCCTAATAGTAATAGTGGTACCACTGTCAGCAAGTCTGAATACAGTGTGCTTGGAAGGCGGTGCAACAACTATCTTGGAAGCCCCACATGAAAATACATTTATAATGTAAAATGCAGGAGGTGTTTGCGGATATGGAAATCTCTACAGCCAGGGATATGGCACCAGCACTGCTTCTCTGAGCACTGCACTCTTCAACAACGGTCTCAGTTGCGGATCCTACTATGCAATCTGATGTAACGATCATCCACAATGGTGCCTTCCTGGCACAATTGTGGTCACCGCTACCAACTTTTGTCCACCTAACAATGCCCTACCCAAAAATGTCGGTGGCTAGTGCAATCCTCCCCTCCATCATTTTGATCTCTCTGAGTCGGTCCCTAGCATATCGCCAAGTACAGGGAGGGCATCGTCCCCATAATGTACCAGAGGTAATTTTTTTTATATGAATTCAGGTTTTGTTACAGAAGTAATAACAGAGTATTAATATTAGTATATCTTCACATATATATATTCAGTTAGATGTATATATATAAATATCTATGCCTATATATACAAATCATTAATAGCATGTTGCTCGATGTTGATTTTTTACCAAAGAGTAGAAGTTACAATGCCTGTAATGTGCCAAATAAAGTAATATAAATTGAAACTAGCAATTTCCAAAGATTGGAAAACATAATAGATCGGATCCATGTTAATATGAATCTGTTTTAGTTGAATGTTTAATGGGTTATTCTCTTATTTCTAAATACTTCTTCTGCGATGGAATGTGCAAGGTACCCTACCACAGATCGAGCGGAATTCGGTTCACCGTGAATGGGCACTCGTACTTCAATCTAGTCCTCATCACTAATGTGGGAGGAGCAAGGGATGTCCACGCAGTTTCAATAAAGGGCTCCAAGACCGGCTGGCAAGCAATGTCGCGCAATTGGGACATAGCGTGATGTAATTACTGAATATCCTGTTACATATTTGCCACTACCTGCATACCCGCTCAGTATAAGTATAAGTATAAGTAGGCAGGCACCCGTTACAGATCTCTCCTCCCTTTATTTATCTATATGTAATTATTGATCCATCCCATTACAGCTCAGTAGGCACCCGTTACAGATATATATGCTACCTCTACTATATAGCATAGCAAGCTTGATCTTCCTAAGCCAGCTAAGCGGCGAATTACTGCATAAGCGACCACTTATGCTAAAGCGAGCGTAGTAAATAACATTAGAGGAAGTGTTTCAGCTTTATATATAGTATAGTGCACTCTCTTTGCAAGATGAGGCCAGGAAAGCATTTATAGATAGATGCCCCAAACCAAAAGCTTTTCTAAAGAAAGATTTATTGAATATTCTCTCTCTAGTGAAATGATATAGTTAGTAATAAGGGCCTCGCAGCTTAAAAGCTATGCAATCTCTCTCTTTACCACATGTTTAGGCATATCCCTCCCTTTCTTCTTCTCTCTCGGTAGGCAGAAGATCGAAGTTCTACCTACTCTCTTTGAATAAACCTTATGCACACTTGTTGGCTTGGTGGGTTCAGTAGTAAGCTATATAGCTCCTTCTAAAGAACCCTATTTCTGAGAAGAAGCTTGAAGATGACAAAAAGCAAGCTGAGAAGAAGCCTGAACATGACAAAAAGTCGGTCGAAAAGAAGCTTTTAAACAAAAGGCACCTGAGAAAAAGGTCGGACAAATAAAACCTAACTAATCTATTGTTCTCATCAAGTAATATGTTCTCATGATTTCACAAACACTTTGAATAAACAACGTGTACATGTGAACACTCATTGTTTTCAAATAAAAAATGATACATCATCTATATGTAGCACATAAGATCAACTCAACAACGTTAAACACTTCAATCTGATCGCACTGTATCATCAGGAATACGGATTTTGACATGTGCTTCCACCTTCTTTGGTAGGGACTTGTTGCTTCGCAACTCTCCTTGTTAATCTAAACTTCGATGGAGTGGCCAAGAATAATCATGGTGTCGTTGGCTACGGGGTACTCTTTAGTAGCTGCGTAGAAAAAATCTCAATTTTATTTGGGAGCCTGGAGATTAGATCCAAGCATGTAAAGGAGCTCTGGGCTCTCATCTTAGGTTTAAAAATTGTGAGGAAACAACATTATAAAGGTTATTCTCATATTATCCTCAAAATGTTAATTTTCCTTCAAAATGACTTCCCCATATGGAAGGCTTCCAAGAACCGGCATCTATAATATATACTAGAACAAGTTCAATATATCCTTCATGATGCCATAGCCATAGCCATTGTACTCTCCCACGTATGCAGGAAAACCAAAAAATGTCATGATTATATTTCTAATGATGTAGTTTCTAGTGGTTCAGGTATGATAAACTCTACCTGGATATCTTTGGAGAATGCATCACTCAGGCACCACTGCCATCAACTCAACTTGAATAACATCCCCTCCATATATGGGATACTCTATATGATTGATGATAGGATGATTTGGCATCTTGCACCACCATAATGAATATGATTGTGGGTTCTTCTACTTCTATCTCTATGTTTAATAATAATTTCACTATTTTTCATAATATTAGACTACATACTTAGACTCAAGTTAGCCAGAAGAACTTCTTTAGTTGGTTTTTTTATTATAGTTTAATATGATGGTCCAGATTCCCTCTGGTCATGCCAACCATTTCTGTAGTTATTAATTTAGAAACTCTGATCTGTTAAGGCCATCCTCTCATGCCTTTATATCCTGTAATTTTGTTGTTAATAGAAAAAAACTTACCAACAAAAACAATAGATATAAGGAAAATTATTGGCATGAGACCATAACATAGCTAAAAAGCATATGATGTCTATGAAATTCATTTATAGGGTGATATTTATCGACAATTAATTTACATAATTATGTTATGAGGATATATTAAATGTTTATGCAAATTTTTGAAAGCGATGTTATATTGAAATATGATTTTCAATCGATCATGAAACTGTAAAAAAAAATGCAATGTAAGTTTTGTGTTTAAAGCCATGGAATTTGATTTTGAATTGGGATTTTTGAATAGACATGCATGGGATTTCACTGATATTTTTGTCACATAATATTGGTATAAAAATCAAATGTTTAAAAGGGGTAAGACCTTTATAGTAACAAATGGAAAGGTTGGTCCTGAATTCAAAAATCTCCCATAAGGAATGGATGTAACACGTCAGAGATCGATGTGAGGAGTGCAATATTAACACTTTTCAAGGCCATGTTATTACACGTATGTTTGGGAAAATTATCCAGGAAAGACATGGATAATCAACTTGAGAAGTATAGTTGTTGAATTTTATTATATATATATGTGTGTGTGTGTGTGTGTGTGTGTGTGTGTGTGTGTGTGTGGATGTCAAATGCATGCTCTTATTTTCTATAGTTATCAATATTGTGTTGGATCCCTTTATGGGACGGGACATATTGAACAACCTAGTTTTTTTTAATAACTATAACTTTGTTTTCTCTAAAAAGAAGGATACAACAGGGAATGCATGCAACTCATTTTGTATATTATTAATAGAGTTTAGTTATATTACCAAAAAAAATTATTAATAGAGTTTAGCTATATTAACAAAAAAAAAATGAAAGAGATATGTATCTCGACATATATAATTTAATGATTATTTTATCATTGATCTTTTTTATTTCATGTCACTGTTATTTTATTTTTTTTATTATATAGATATTTTTCAATTTACATTTTTTTTTGTTAAAA
>ML778575.1:640999-667160 GCA_009831015.1 Picea engelmannii
TTTATGAAAAAAATATTCTTACATTCATGATTAACATAATATTTGATTTCCATGCATGTAAAAAAAAACACCATTGTAAAATAGTAGGTCCATTGAAAATTTAACCCAAAAATGAAAAAGTTAATGCATTTTTTACCTGTTATGTTATGTAGTGTTTTCATGCAAATATAGGAGGAGAATTTATGTAACCTTTGAAGGTTCTCCTGAGGTTCTTGTTTCTTTTACAAAGTTCTTATCCATTTTGTAATAATGTTATTATACACAAGTTCATGTCTTTTATCCCCTCGGATATGAATGTGCATGGGTGTGAGGTGGAACGTGAAGGTAGAAACATAAATGTATGACTTCATGTAAGGTAGCTAGAGAGGTAGTGGGGGGGCGGGGGCGCAGAGGGCCCATAGTTATAATAGTGGAGGTCATTCAATGTAAGGTGGACTAGGTCCACTATATTATTAAATAAGGCTCACTATGGTAGTTAGATATAATAAATGTAAAAGGACTTCTTAGAAGGTTTTACTTCTAGAAGATTCCTCCTCTAGAATGTTCTTCGGTGATAGTAGCACTATATAAAGGGGTTCAAGCAATGTAATGGGATATGAAGAGAAGTATTGTATTTGTAGTTAAATCTCATTAGGAGGAAGCCCCCTCGAAGAGGCAAGTGAACAGGAGAGGATCTCGTCCATAATAGGATCCATTGTATGGTGTTGCCCTACCTCAAGGGTTTGGTAATAATAAAGTGTGGTTTCTTCTATCTTGCTTTATGGATCTATTATGTATTCAGTATTTGTGGTGATTATATTTGTAGATCTATTTGGATTTTAACAAGTGGTATCAGAGCACTTTCCTTGGCAGACATTGTGGGCAAATCTTTTTTTTTTTTTTTTGCAGATTTTTTTTTCGGAGAACAAAAAAGAGGGCCGCGACATTCCAAACATTTTCAGTATATTTCTGTGAAAAATTTGCAGAAACAGGTTGTATATCTGAGTTCGTCTCAAAAAAACACCCAAGTTGAAAAAACAAATTGTCTGAAACGGAATTCGAGAAGTCAAGATATTGAAGTTTTAAAATCTGCAAATTTTCAGGGCTTTTTCCGTCGACGAGGGCGTGATTTTTTTAATTTTTGTTGCATCTGGAGGCCGGATTTTCCCAAACAAATTATATATCTAATTCCCTCTCACAATTTCACACAATTTCAAAAAAACAATCAACCGAAACGGAGTCTGGGAAGTGAAGTTATGAGCATTTTAAACTCAACAGTTTTTCAGGGTTTTTCCGGAAAACGTCACGATTTTCTGTAGTAATTTATTGTTCTATTTTTTGGGTTTTTTCATGACAGCAGTGACACTGCAGATTTCATAGGGTGCTCATATGGCTATTTCTTCTCAAACCCTCAAATAAATTATACATATTACTGAAACATTCAAAGCTCAATGGTGTGACACATTGCATGACAGATTCCATGACCTTATAGATGGCCTCAATGATAGTTTTTGTAGTATTCAAGATTCAATGGATAGCATGCAGGAGAGATTTCTTATGGTGGACATCATGAATGAATATCATCAAGAAGTGTATTCTTGGTATGCTTTGGACGATGATTGTGATGATGGGTATATGGATAGTTGTCATTTATGGGATAACAACCACTTCTATCTTCTATTTGATCACTCTCATTCACCTCATATAGAGCACATTATGGAGAGAAGTCCAGCGTCACACTATTTTTCAGTATTCTTCAATACTAGTATTTTATTCACTTGATTTTGGGGATATGGAGGGATCTACATATTTGGATCCCCGTGATCAATGTAAATATTTGGAGTATCATTTTCAGTTGGTTCTTGAGTTCAGATATATTTCATGTGGAGTTCACATGAACACTTGGGCATGGGACCCCAATTCACAATTGATGTTGGACTACTTCAGCATGATGGTTTTCATTTCTCCATGGGACCCTGGTTCTCTAGTCTACTTCAGCACTATGGTCCACACTTATCCAAGGGAACCTGGTATATGGTTGTACATCAAGCGTTGAGGACAACACTTTCATAAGGGGGATGGAATGTGTTGTCGTCCTAATACACACTTGAAAACGTGAGCTAATTCATGCTCACTTAGTGTGTCCTTGGAGGCACAATGCCTAGGTTCAAAGCCCACATTGTCACTTTGAATTGAACCTCTTCTGTCTAGGCTTACTCCTAAGGAAGCCAAGGGGGGTAGACCCTAGTTACTATGTGAATTATTAGATGAATTCTAGGAGCTAATTTTAGTTTGTTAAAGGTGAGGGGAAACTAGCCTATATGGCAAACAACAATGCAAATGAAAATCTTTCAATGAGAGTCAAACCTTTCCCTAATTCAACTATGACTAGTGCCTAAGGTTGGGTAAGGGGTCAATTAGATTATACAAGAATTAAATACAACTATACAAGATACAAACAATGCTATAGGATATAACAAGGAATTACGTTACAATTGAGATATACAAATCGAAATACCAGATAGTTTACAATGAACAAGATGAACTAGTTAATTACACAATATACATGAAAGAGATAGTTAGATAAATGAAACATTCAACTTACAAAATGAAATAATGAAATATATCAGAATGTTAGGTAGCTAGAGAGGTAGTGGAGGGGGGCGGAGGGCCCATAGTTATAATAGTGGAGGCCATTCAATGTAAGGTGGACTAGGTCCACTATATTATTAAATAAGGCTCACTATGGTAGTTAGACATAATAAATGGGTAGTTAGATATAATAAATGTAAGAGGACTTCTTAGAAGGTTCTACTTCTAGAAGATTCCTCCTCTAGAATGTTCTTAGGTGATGGTAGAACTATATAAAGGGGTTCAAGCAATGTAATGGGATATGAAGAGAAATATTGTATTTGGAGCAATAGCTCAATAGGAGGATGCCCCCTCGAAGAGGCAAGTGAACAGGAGAGGATCCCTTCCATAATAGGATTCATTGTATGGTGTTTCCCTATCTCAAGGGTTTGGTAATAATAAAGTGTGGTTTCTTATATATTGTTTTGTGGATCTATTGGGTATTCAGTATTTGTGGTGATTATATTTGTATATCTATTCAGGTTCTTAACAAGTGGTATCAGATCACTTTCCTTGGCAAACATTGTGGGCAATTTTTTTTTTATTTTTTGCAAAAACAAAATGGAGAAGAAAAAAGAGGGCCGCAACATTCCAGATGTTTTTAGTATATTTATGTGCAAAATTTGCAGAAACAGGTTGTAGATATGATTTCCTCTCAGAAAAACACGCAAGTTTAAAAAAAAAAAATCATCCAAAACGGAGTCCAGGAAGTCAAGATATTGAAGTTTTAAAATTTACAAATTTTTAGGGTTTTTTCCACGGACGGCGGCGTGATTTTTTTTTTATACTTCTGTAGAATATGGAGGCCAAATTTGCCCCAAAAAATTACAAATCTAAGTTTCTCTCACAATTTCACTCAATTTTCAAAAAAAAATCAGCCAAAACGGAGTCCGGGAAGTGAAGTTATGAGCATTTTAAATTTGGCAGTTTTTTAGGGTTTTTCTAGAAAAAGCCGCGATTTTCTGTCGTAACTTATTGTTCTATTCTTTGGTTTTTTTCATGATGGTTGTGGGACCGAAGAGTTCATAGGGTGCTCAGATGGCTATTTCCTCTCAAACCCTCAAAGAAATTCTTGAAGAATTCAAATCTCAATTGTATGACACATTGAATGACAAATTGAATGCCTTTGGAGATGGCATCAATGATAGTTTTCATAGTATTCAAGATTCATTGGATAACATGTAGGAGAGATTTATTATGGTGGACATTAGGGATGATTATACTCAAGAAATATATTATTGGTATGATTTTGAGGCCGATTGTGATGATTGGTATATGGATAGTTGTCATTTATGGGATGACAACCACTTTCATATTTTAGTTGATGACTCTACTCCACCTTTTGTAGAGAACATCAATGTCCCACATCATGAGCTAGTTACCAATGCCCAGCCTGCATATTCTACAATGATATTGTTCCTTCTAGATTCATCTTTGATTATCTCCCACTATGTGGATGGATATTATTATTTGGATCCACGTGATAGGTGTCAGTATTAGGAGCATTATTTTCAGTTGGTTATTGGGTGTCGATATCTTCCATGTGGGGTTCACATGAGAAATTGGACATGGGACCCTCGTTTACAATGGCGGTTGGACTACTTCAGCATGGTGGCTACCATTTCTCAATGGGACCCTGGTTCTCTAGTCTACTTCATCACTATGGTCCACAATTATCCATGGGACCCTGGTATACGGTTGTACAACAAGCATTGAGGACAATGCTTTCATAAGGGGGATGGAATGTAAGGTAGTGGGGGGGTGGGGGGGGCAAAGGGCCCATAGTGATAATAGTGGAGACCATTCAATGTAAGGTGGACTAGTTCCACTATATTATTAAATAAGGTCCACTATGGTAGTTATATATAATAAATGTAAGAGGACTTCTTAGAAGGTTCTACTTCTAGAAGATTCCTCCTCTAGAATGTTATTAGGTGATGGTAGCACTATATAAATGGGTTCAAGCAATGTAATGGGATATGAAGAGAAGTATTGTATTTGTAGTTAAATCTCATTAGGAGGAATCCCCCTCGAAGAGGCAAGTGAACAGGAGAGGATCCCGTCCATAATAGGATCCATTGTATGGTGTTGCCCTACCTCAAGGGTTTGGTAATAATAAAGTGTGGTTTCTTCTATCTTGCTTTATGGATCTATTATGTATTCAGTATTTGTGGTGATTATATTTGTAGATCTATTTGGATATTAACAATTCACCCTTGAGAGTACATAAATGTACACCTTCAACCCCCAAGGATGGATGGTGGTGGGATGAACTGGGAGGGTGAAAGTGGGTACATAAATGCTCGACTTCATTCCCTAGAAAAGTGGGTGTTGGGGAAAGGTGAAAGTGTGCATTTATGTACTATCCATAAATTCACACCTTCACCCTCAAGAGGGTGGGTCATAGATAAATGAGGTGGAAGGGTGAAGGGTTAAGGATATAATAGAGTGGCCAATGTTACAATGCATAAAAGATGAGGATATTTTGTTCCATTCCTACTTTTTATAAAAAAATAATTCGTTGATTCAAAGGGATTTGCACACATATGATAGAGTGGATGGAGGCATAAGGAATACATTGAAGAGTGCAAGTGCAAAAAACTTTGATATGTTGAAGGAAAGGATTACAAAGGAATTGGTGTTGGAGTCTAAGAAATTATTTTAAGTGGAATGTGATGTAAGTGAAGTAGATATTGGAGTAGTGTTACATCAGGAAGGTAATTATGGGGTAAGTCGATAACATTTTTAAGTGAGTTGTTGAATGATTTAAGGAAGAGATACTCCATGAATGATTAGAATTTTATGTTGTTATATAAGCTTTGTAGTATTGGATATATTTATTGCTACCAAAAGAAGTTGTTTTGTAAGTAATCCATCAAGATCTAAAGTTTGTTAATAGTAAAGCTAAGTTGAATGTGATTCATAAGAGATGGGTAAAGTCCTTATAGAGTTCCATTTTTGTGTTGAAACATAAGTTAGGTGGAGTGAGTGATGCATTGCATAAGAGAATATTGATGTTGAGCATAATGAAGAATGAGTTAATCTCATTTTAGTAGATAAAGGAATTGTACATACTAGATAGGGATTTTACACAAATTACAAATTTTGGAGCACTGCAAAAAATACAGTGGCATCGGATAAAAGTGGAGGATTGGACTATTTCTTATAAAAAAGAGGATACTTTTTCAAAGGTAAGTGATTATATATCCTTGAATTTAAGGAGGATACTTGTTCAAAGGTAAGTGATTATGTATCCTTGAATGTTTGTTACACAATAATTTAATTGAGTTACAGCATGGAGGACTAGCAACTTACTTCAAAAGAAACCAGATTTAAAGCTTTCTTGAGGAAAGATAGTATTGGCCTAGTGTGAGAAATGAAGTTGGAATATGTGTAGTATGTGTTGGATATGTGTTGTATTTTAATACCATTTAGCATATTATGGTTGAATGGTGGTACATAACACATATACATTGTATTGTTAATTGTTTTGTTAATACAATGAGAAAGAGGTGCAACTCTAAGTTTGTTGGTTTTTCCAAGTAAGGGTTTCCAAGGTAAATATATTGTGTATTGTGTATGTGTATTTTTGTTTACCTTTTCTTTTTCTTTAAAATCTATTAGCATTACTTCTACAAATGATCCAGATGGATCTCGGTGGTCATCCACCTCTTCCACTGAAACACCATTTTGAGCCTGTGGTTTTGATAAACCATGATATTCACCATTTTGATGGGGAATGGAATGTAATGTCATATTCATTTGTTAATTACAGACATCATTTAATGATTTCCTAGTGGTCTTATGTACATGCCTACAACATAGAATAAATTCACTGGATCCCATTAGAACTCCGCAGTTAAGTGCGCTTAGGCTAGAGTAGTACTAGGATGGGTGATCGCTTGGGAATTCCTAGTGTTTCACATGCCTATGGAATTTTATAAACTTAGTACAATTTATCCCACATGCATCTCACACCATTGCCTACTTAAAGGGCCTCCTTCACCTCAATTATGTATTAGAGAGTTGAGATCCATCTGGATCACCAACATAGGTTTATTGGTGATTTTTATGTACATTTGACATATGAGCTATCTTATTGGCTTCAAAAACATGCCTTTGTTGTTAGGGTTTAGCTTGGCCTATGAAGAACAAGGGAATCTTAGCTCTGTGATAAACCCTGGCTTGAGTGGGATTTTTATGCCAATGATTCTTGTGTTTGAAATAAAATGAGGAGCGCTTCAAGGATATAGATGGAGAAATTTAATGTCTAGAACTTTGAGTTAAGGGAGATGAAGATGAGGATGGAAGATCTTCTTGCGGACAAAGATTAGTGCCTCGTTGTGTTAGGAAAAAAATCCAGGAGATTAATTTTATTTTTGGTTTTCCTAACTTTGTATTTTAAAATCCGTTTGTTTTTTAGTATGTTCTATATTAAAAGTGTGTGTTTGTTTATATATATATAAGGAATTACCTGGTTTTCTTTAACATCTTGTTTCTATGGTCGAAAAGATTGGAGATAAGTTTTCATAAATCACCTTGGTTTTGACGAGTTAATAAGTTATGGTGATTAGAGTGTTACAAATGTTTTGAAATTGAGATCTAATGTAGGCATATGAAAGACATTCTAAGAGAAAGTGCTCTTCATCCTCCACACACTTAGTATCACAAATATAATAAATTCTTCCATACCACTACATTTTAGGATTGTCCAATACCCAATTTCACTATGAATCTTGTGAGAGTTTGTTCTTATTTTAGAAACATTGATTTTCTTCTTTAAACTAGCTATGCTACAAAGATAATTTTGATCTTCTTGATTGGGGTTAATAATCTCTTCATAGAACATTAATTTTCTCTTATTCCATATTTCTTCATTGCACTACAATTTCTCTTTAAATTTAGATGTCATAGTAGTTTTAATGATATCATTATCCTAAAGAGTAGGCTCATCTTTTAATGTGAAATGGTTTAGCCAAGAATTAGCCTCTTTATGTCACTCCCTCGTAAGCTACAAATAACTTTAACTAGAATTTGAAGCAATGCTAGGAAGCCTCTTACCTTTTACCTTTTATATTAATTATTAATTTTGTGTACATGCATGATCATAACCATAATTTTAATGGATAAAAAATCAATTTAAAAAATAAAATAAAATATATTATATTTAATGTTAAAATTATAAATTATAAAATTATTTTAAATATCATTATTATTTTATTTTCATATTTATTTTTAGTTAATAAAAATACAACATTTTTTCATATTTATTTTTAATTAATAAAAATATAATAGTTTATAAATAATTTAATTTTTTTATAAGTTATACTTCTCTCTATATAAAATTAAAAATTAAAAAAAAAGAACATCCCAACAAAATCGCATTTTCCAAAGAATAAATCACTTAAAAAAAACTCTCTAAAATTTGAAATTAATAAAATTTGTAATGGAAAAGACATGTGTCTTGACATATATAATTTAATGATTGTTTTATTGCTAATCTCTTTTATTAGTCCCTGTCATAGGCGTAGAGGGACTATAGCGATCGATAAATCGTTGACTTCATATAAGTCTGTCCTTTGACCACAAATATTTCCATATTATCTATTGTTGGAACAAGGGAACTGAAAACATCGATTTTTATATAAAAAAAAAAGTATTATATTTTTCATGATATGATTGGACAAGGGATTGGAGGTCTTATTGACGGCTTCACTATTCCCAATGTTATATATATTGGCATATCCAAAGTATTTGATCGTATATGGTCTTTTTTGAATCATATATTTTGCTATGCATTCGTCGATGGTGGATTAATGCTAGCATTAATTCGAATGTTTGGTTTAGCATTTTATGTTAGGTAAATTTATGGCAATGTTAGATATGGTGGAATATCCAAAGTTTGGCTTTCCAAAACATTTTGTGGTGTTCGAACTATTGTTACAAAAAATATAATTTTTATTTTTGGGATACGTCAGAGTCCTACCACATTGAATTTTTTTCTTAAATGTTTACAGTGCATTTCTGACAGACTTAAATGTTTACCTAACAGGCTTGGTAGTGTTGAATGGTTACTTAACAGGCTTGTTACAAGACATTTTCTTTTGTTTTTTAAATTTTTATGCTCCAGCGGCGTTGCTGGTTCGGTGATCCATGCTTGCTTTTTGCATGCCATTGATTTTTTATTTGCATGTTATCATTGTTCTTGCTTGCTTATTCGTGTTGTTGCAGTTTGGACGTTTGGGTTTCTGCAATCGCGATTGGAACAACATCATTCCTGGGGGGGGGNCGACTTTGCAGGGCACTGGTCCTGCGCCTGCAGTTGGGCCTTTTAGTGCTTCTTAGTTGGGTTCTTGTTTGGTGTTTATTCTTGTTTGGCCAGGGTTTGCAAATGTTGGGATGTTGCATCTGCGGTTGGATCTTTGGTTGCATTTTTTTTTGCACTGCAGTTTGCATAGAATACTATTAAGATAAAATAACAGACTAAAGAATTGCAAGCAGTGTAAATTGCATTTGTTACGTGTTGAAGCAAATTTTGTTGGCCTCAAAATATATTTGATGGTTGTTGATGCCTTTTACATGGATTTTGTGTTACTATGGTTTTATAGTTATGACAATGGATTTTGCTGTGTGGGAGATATAGTTGTTCTCTCCCTTTTACTTTCATGTTGTAAACTGTGTTTGACTCTAGTTTTTCGCGTTTATGTGGTCATTCCGAGCGACCGTCGTTCGGTTGCATAGTTGGCCACTTTTATGGACGTGGCTTAGCGAATAGGTTTTATCGGACTATGACAGGTCGTGTTCGTTGTATACATTAGCTTTCCAGAATTAGTTTTCTTTAAAAGAATCCTGGGCATAAGAGAATGTAATTTATGAAATTATAGGTTTCCTGGACCGCAGAGCCGTCATCCCATACTTAGCCAGTTTTTGCATCGCGGGCTAACGGGGTAGGTGGCTGAAAATTGACAATTAGAGATTTTCGCGATATACAAATTGACAATCGGTCAGCAGCGAAAGTTTCGCGATCATTCCGACCAACCGCAGTTGGGTTCCATACTTAGCTAGTATTATGGACGCGCCTTCGTGGATAGGTTGTATCGAACTACGGTGTGTACATTAGCATTTCCGAATTAGTTTTCTTTAACAGTAGGGCTCTTGGACAGAAAACATTGAAATTTATCAAATTATAGGTTTCCTTGACAACATAGATTAAACATAGGAAATATGTAATTTTATAGAGTAGATATATACAGCCTGCACGAAGCCGTCATCCCATACTTAATCAGTTTTTGCATCGCGTGTTGTTAGGGTAGGCAGCTGAAAATTGACAATCGGAGACTTCAGCGATATAGAAATTGACAATCGGACTTGCGGACTATTTGAATTTGAAGGTTGTCATGTCCAAAAAAGTAAACAATGTGGAAATAGTTTACTTTACGTGCGTTTTACATACCTTGGTGGACAAAAAACACACAAAAAAATAGTGAGCATTTTTTGGATCGCGGGTTCTTGGGATGGCGGGCTTTAGGTTCGGTCCCTGTTGTTTTGTGTCCTACAAATAGCACGGACATCTCCGCGATATACAAAATGAAAATCGAGCTTGCGCACTATTTGAATTTCAAGGGCTCCTACAAAACAACTATCATTCTCGAATTACTTTTCTTTCCATACGTTTTACATACGCTCGTTAACAAAAACAGAACAATAGTAATAATGTCTATTACATAGGGCTCCATCCCCGCTACCTTCTGCGCTTCCCAATACACATTAAATATGCTTTGAAAAGTTAGAACCGAGAAAACAGGTTCGAAAAGATGGGATTTAATAACTGGAAATCTCGAGGATGTCTCCAATTAAAATGAATAGACAGCCAAATATTATGAGATCTGGTAATTTGTTTTTTCCTGCATTTTAAATTTGCGAATTTTTTTTTTTTCCTTGTGCAGTTTTAGTTTTGCTCAAAGCTTCAGCATAGTTCACGAACGTGTCATGACAGAGACCTTGATGTCATGTCCCTCTTTAATATTTTGCATTTCGAAATGATGGATTTTAATAACTGGAGGACATCTCCCATTAAAATGAATAGATATGCGAATATTATGGGATCTGGTAATTTGTTTTTGCCTACATTTTGAATTTGTGAAATACTTTTTATTTTATTTTTTCCTTGTGCAGTTTTAGTTTTCCTAAAAGCTTCGGCAAAGTTCACAAACATATCACCCACAGAGGCCTTGATGTCATGTCCCTCTTTAATATTGTGCATATCATAGATGTAAGATTTCATAATCTGCTCGGATATGGGAATTTTAATACGTGTTGGTAGTCACTATTGAGCGTACATATTAAAAAAGATTGGCATTAATAAGTGAAAATATCGAGAACATCTGTCATTAAAATGAATCAACACAAAATCTACGGCAGACCATCCAGCCTTTCTTTTAAATACTTATTTCCATTTCTCTCTATGATCAAAGATTTGTGCTTTAGGGTGCCTTCGTTCTAATGTTCCTGGTCATGCACATGTAAGACAACTTAGAGATGTGATTGAAGAGAAGATGAAAGAATAGAGCCTAGTTTTATGTGACGTGAGCTTTGAGTAAAAACAAAACTCTGTTATACAAAGAGAAACTCAGAGAGGACGAAAAAAATAGAACAATTGTGTTCTGGTTGGTGTTCTCCCTGTGTTCGATGCTTTGGTTCGTTGAAAATGTTGGTTGGATATTTGTTGGTTGAACTTCTTTGTTTTATTGCTGGGAATTGTGATGGATTTTGAGGTCGGGTGCAAAATAGTTCTTCGTTTAAGTATATAGCTTCTTCCAACAACACAGATTTGGCAAATGTATCGAGTTGTACAAATTGCACAAGTATTTGTCTACCTCGGAGGCGAGTAGCAGAAACTGTATGGGTGGATAAAATGACATATTATCATTGCAAAAGTTTCTATTTTAGAGTATGATGACATGCATGTGGGTCTCGTAGTCGACTTGATAGAAAGCTATGTTCTTTGTGAAAGTTTGTTCGATTTCCTCTGGATGTAGTTGCAGACTCTACATATTTGGCGTCACCTCTGAACATTCCATACCTTTCTATGGGCCGCCATATCTCCATAAATATGAAGAAAAATATATTATGATGCCATCTGCAGCATTTGATACACTTTCCAGACCTGTTCTGGTGCATTCTGCAGCATTTGATGCACTTGCCACACCTCTACTGCCCGAAGAAGTTATGTACCTCAACAGAGTTGCTTTTTGCATCTGGGTTGGACGTTCCTTCCAATTTATTGTAATAAAGAAAATAAGTTCCACATACAAATCCTCAGGCAGGCTTCTCAACCAAACAAATGATCGAATATAGGGAGAATACCAATCACTACGTACTTGAATTATTTTTCACTGCTTTAGTTGTTGTGACATTGAACGACTCCTTCCACTTTGAAATCGGCTTGAATGGCATTTGTAAGTTGTCTCGGATGTCAAGGGTCAGGAACATTGCAAGCAAAGCACCTTAAACCCCAACTTTTCAACAACAGAGGGAAATTAATACTTGATAAAGAATGGAATGTTGAATAAACAAGCATTGCAAGCAGGCTATATCTGGAAGAGAGAAGATATTCAAAAAAGTGGGATAGATGTACTTGGCAACACTGATTAAGTACAAAACTGTGAAGAAGATTCATCAATGTACATATTTTAAATTGGTCGACCGTAGGCAAAATCACAGTCATTGTCAAAAATAGCCTCTGTTGTATTTTGTAACCCACCTTATTTGAATATAGAATAATTTCATTTTATTTTTTAATAGTATTTTCCAATTTCTAGTATTTGTTTTAATTGTATTTTTTACCTTCTTCCCCTGTGTGGTTAAACATGAAACACAAGGTTTTGTTTCTGTTGCCCAATACTTCAATCTAAATAAAACTCGGCATGTTCTTTGTTTACATTTTACATGTAAGAATATTTTTTCATAGGCCATACTTATGTTGCGGCGGCCCTGTATTTAAAGAAAGAAATTGGAGGACCCGTGTTGCTCCCATTCTTCGAGTTCCGTGAATATAATTAATAATGAGTAACGACAAGGCGGTTGAACTGTTGACACAATGTTCCTGTGAAGTTTGTTGGATATATTACAGCTTCTTCTATTTGATAATATCTGTGCATATACACTAATATCAATAGTATTGGAATAAATACAAAAAAACTTCCTCTTCAGCAAAGCTTAGGCAATTATGTTTGGGTTTGTGGTATTAAACAACTATGTCCATTGTTCCATCATATACATCTTCCAGCCTAATAACTTCCGTAATCTGCAATTTATGCTTTAATTACTTAAAAGTCGCACCAAATTTTGATTGCATTTAATTTAATTTAGATATTGATGTTTATGGAGAGTCGACATTTGTTGATCCCATTGCAATGAATACAAGATGAATAGATGATAAGGAGTTTATGTCATTGAGACCACAATGCAAATTCATGTTTCTTGTTGCACTATGTACATGTTGCAGTTAAAATTTTTGAGGTTCCAGTGAAATTTGCAAGACGAGAAGCATCTTGCAGATTGGGAGATCATTTGCATTTGAAAGAACCAATCCATTAATATATATTACTATGAATACTATTCAGATAAATATGAAAACTTTGTTCATTGATAGATGCTAGTATGAAAAATAATGAAATAGATATCATAACGTTGTCTTGGCCAATACTTGCCTAGTTATCTGGGCACCAAGCCCCGGTTTCGCGGTACCCAACACCTATGTCCCATGTTTCATCATCTACATGTTGCAATGAAACAACGTCAATGATTTTTTCCTTTCCATACTTGGCCAATTTTATGCCTGCCGCTGCGAGGTCGACGCTTGCAAACCCAACTGCTTATCATTCTGCAATATACATCTTGCACTGAAAATATCTATGATCTACAATTTCACCGCGGGTTCCTCGTACACCTTGACTTTGTTCAAAGTATCTATTGTTTCTTTCCATCCCTAGCAACTTCGCATGCTTCCTAATATACATCAACAATGCTCTTACTAGTGACAAGTGGACAAAGTGGTAGGAAAGATACCTCCATCATCTGCAATTCATGCTTTAACATCTTCATCTATATCCTCGCATGACGGATCCGACCGAGCACTATTCCTTTCCATACTTAGCCAATTTTATGCCTGCCACTGCAAGGCCAATGCTTGTGAACCCTGATGTTCCTCTGTGAGATACTTAGTTATGTTTCCCTTCTCTTGTTCCTATATATTATCTACAATTCCACTGCCAACACCTCCATCATTTTTCCCTTATTTTCTTCCCATGTATTATGGGACTATAAAATATGGACACGATATTCTATAAAGCACGCACAAATTCTGCATTCCATACCTAGCGACATTTTCGGTCACGGGTTCTTGGGCACGCAGGTGAGCTCAAAAATGGGGCTCCATTGTTCCATAGCCTACAAATAGCACCCAGAATTCCACGATATACAAATTGACAAGCGAATCTGCAGACTGGTTGAGTCAACATTGCACTTCTATTGTTCTGTGTCCTCCAAACAACACTCCCAGTTCCGCAATATAGAAATTGACACACGGAATGCAGAAACGGAGGAGTGTAGATTGCCATTGTTTACGGATGCCAATCCCTGTGAAGTATCTAACAGTATCTAAAAAATTATTTAGAATACTAAATTAGCACTTATTAGTGACAACTGGACACAAAGGTATGAAATAGTTGGAATTGCAATCTCTGCAATATACAAATTGACTATCAGACATCGTCTGCTCTTTTGTCTTACAGATTATGCATTCAAATGTTCGGAGCAATACAATTAGAAGGTCTGGGCCTTGCCTCCTCTACGGATACCTTCTCATCCTGTTTTGGATCCTCCTTTTGGCGGGATCACGAAATATGCAGCTCCAGTGTTGGCGGGTTGGCATATCTGTATTTCCATCTATACAATCAGACAACAAATCCGACCGACCGTTGTTGCTTTCAATACTTGGCCAATTTTATGTCCACGGTTTTCGTGTTGGGACCAATTTCAGTTACATCTATCTCCTCGCTTGGAGAATTGAACCGGCAGTTGTTCCTTTTCATACCTACCGACATTTCTGATCACGGGTTCTCGGGCGGGCGGGATCAAAATTGGCCCTCCATTGTTGTGTGTGTTACAAATAGCACCCAAAATTCCGCGATATACAAATTGAGAAGCGGAGTTGCGCACTAGCTGACTCGGCATTGCACTTCTATTGTTCTGTGTCCTCCAAATAGTCCTTAAAGTTCCGCGATATACAAATTCACACACGGAATGCAAGGTTGGTGGGGTGGAGATTGCCATTGTTTACGGATACTAATCCCTATGAAGTATTTAACAGAATCTAAAATATTATTTTCAATACTAAATTACCTCTTAGTACTGACAACTGGACACAGGTGTGGGTCTGACATCATCCGCTCTTCCATGTTACAAATTATGCATTCAAATTATTTACTCTGGTCCTCCGCAATATACAAATTGACTACCGGGTTCACATCTTGTATTCAAAATTTCCCTGATCTACAATTCCATCGCCGACTCCTTTCTCCTTTTTCCCTTTTCTTCTTCCCCTGTATTATGGCTCTCATTATCTCCATGTATATAATCACACCTTAGGCAATTTTATGTCCACGGTTGTTGGGTTGGCAATCTACAATTCTATCGCGTGCTCCTCGAACTCGCAAGATTCACTATACCATGATTGACAAATGTGCTTCCTAATATACATTTGTTATGCTCTTACTAATGACTCTTACAAGTGACAGTTGCACACAGCAATACGAAACAGTTCGCATCTAGCCATTCCCAACATAGAAATTGAGTACTGGGTTTCGACATCATCCCCTCTTCCGTGTTACAAATTGTGCATTCAAATGTTCTGAATAATACAATTTGACCATCCAGACCTCTAACCCTATTTTGGATACTCTTGTTCACGGATTCACAAAATCTCAAATTCTTAGTCAGTTTTTCAGGTTAGCACATTCGAAGTCTGCTGCTTCTTCCCTGATATGCATATTGCACTCAAAAATTTTGTGATTTACATTTCCACCGCAGACTCGTTGGTCCTTTTTCCATTTTCTTCTTCCCTTGTATTATCGCTTTGTGGTTATATGCATAGTCTCCTTTCTATAAACACGGGTTCCAGCATTGGTGGGTTGAGATATCTTTATCTCCATCTATATAATCACACGACTCCTTTGATCGACTGTTATTGTTCTCCATACTTAGCCAATTTTATCGCCACGGTTGGAGGGTTACGCGTATTGCAATCAAAAAGTTCTGAGACATACAATTTGACCCTGGCGCTCTCACCTTCAACAGTTGTACCTTGCAACCTTATTTTGTAGCGGTTTTTTTCCCCTGCCCGTGACCTCTGTACTTTCTTGCTATGCAATTAGAAACCTTTGATGCTAACAGGTCACCATGCAGGAATCGTCAACATTGTCATTAATGGGCAAAAAACTCGAGGAGATATCCCATTATTACACATTAAACCAAGATGTGTGGAAACTTATTTTGTCCCTTCCTATTGTTCATCTCCAACATGCGTCGTCGTGTTGGGCCGCTCAAGAAATCTGCAATGCTTAATCGTTCATTGCAATATCCACCATGTTCGCATTTCAATATATGCAATTAGTAGTGTTTAATGTTAACAACGCATCATGCAACAGTTGTCCAGATTTTCATTAATCAACGAAAGTCTCGAGGACATCTCCCATTCACACACTTTTGACCAAAATTTGTGCAGGGTTATATTATCCCTTCCAACCTTTCATTTCATTCATCGTCTGGAAAAAATAAATGTCTTTGTAGACCTATGGCAGTGGGTCGACAACAGTTTTTTGGAGATACGGTAAATATGTTCGCAAAAGAGGACCAAAGGTTCCAGTGGTCCAGGGCATACTTTTACTATTCATCTCATTCTTCCCAGAACGAAGTGAGTTGGACCTCTGGAATCACTCGTGCAGGCTGCATCCCTAAGGTTTTTGATTGTAAGGAGGTGGTCTCTTCGTGCGCCGAAAAATATATTCCAGGCCAAATAATTATTCCACTGCGCGACCATTCTCTTGTTTCTTTGTCACCTCAGCTCTTCCGCGAGATGTTGAAATTGTCGAAACCAACATTAACGTTCAGAGGAAAAGATTGAAAGCAGTTTCTAGAAAAACATCATAACGGGTTGGAAATCTTAGCCAACTTCCTCGAAGACCTGACAACAATTCTTGAAGATATCACAAGGCTCCAGGTAAGTTCCTTTAGAAATCCATTCAGGAAAATTGCTTGGTTGTTTACAAGAATAATGGGACAGGCATCCACAGCAAGCATTTCCCATATAATTATTTATATTTTGTATTTCACAGTCAAGGAACAATACATTTTCGATTGGGGAAAGCTAATCTCCATTGAACTCTGTTCCCAGTTGTCAATATTCAAAGAATCGAATAAATTTTATATGTCATCCTACTTGATTTTTGCAATTGTGTATTGTTGCCCGTTTCCAAAACTTTCTCTTTCCAATAAAATAAACTGTGGATTCGACCCAATAACATTTTGGCACGACACCCTGTGGAGACACAAGACCTCCCATTGTTTTTATGAAGTTTTTAATGGCTTTGTCTCAATTTTCAAAGATTTATTGTTAGGCAAGGATGCTCTACGGATGTCTGGCCACGCAAGCAAGTTTTTGAACAAGAAGGGCACAATTGAGCAAAAGGAAAATCATAGTCTCCTCATGGTCTTTGGCTCTAAGGAAAATCCTGCCTTCCTTCCATGCCACATCACAGACAAGATGTTTGTTGCAGAAATAGCAAGGCAATACAACCACTGGTTGCATTTTTTCCATGACAAGAAAAAAAAACAGTTCATTCCTCTGCCCTGGAAAGTCGGAGACTTTGTGTGCAGAAACATCAACAAGATTGACGAGTTTTCCGCCCATTTCAAGAAATTGAACCTAACGTACACTGAAAGGATAAAAGGGTTCAACCCAATGGAATTTTTGGAGAACATTTACTAGGTTTTGGCTTTAACACCTCTTTTATCCATAGACACCTGACCCGAGATAGGGACAGTGTCGACAACAATCCTGCTTCTACCCATTGCGACGCAGAGACATTGCAAAGCACAACTGAATTATATAGACAACATGGTAAATTATCCGATGAGAAGAGTACCCAACACTCCCAAGAGCACGACACCACGGAGCGTCGCTTCGACGGTCCATCCCAGTAAGAAAGAAACCCAGAAATATTTGAACGGAGGAGGAGATAAGAACCCTCCTCGCATAAATATTGATAGTTCTCATAAAGTTCCATTGACGAAAAAGAGAAAAAACAATGCAAGCCACGCGGAGGAACCCGAAATTGACAATGTAAAACTACAAATTGAAATTGAAGCTGAGCAGATGCAAAAAATTAGGTCGTCCCCGATGGACATATCCGACACCAAATATTTTGACATAGATGAATCCTTCGTAATCCAGAGCGTTATTTTTGACAACCAATATAAAAGTATGGTCATTGAAAAGAGAGATGTAACAAACAGGAAAATAAAATCTCGAACAGAGATTGACTTCAGCCAAATGACCCCGTCCAAAATCTACTCATTTCACCAGGTAACTGGTGATGTTCTTTGCGATTCCATTAGAGGAATGGAGACAGATTATGCCAATCTGAAACACTGCCTCAACGAATTTGAACAGGCTTTCATTGCAACACCAGAATTTGCCAGTCCTTTAGCAAAAATTGTGCCTTCTACCACTGCAGCGAAGATGAAAGTATCCTCTACCCTCCTTGCATGCTCCAGAGCCCTTATAGAGAACAACATCAACAAAAGAATGTAGCTAGTTACTGAAGCCTAGGAAACATAGCAAAATTTAGTTTCCTTCAAAAAGAAGGCCAATGACTTGCTTGAAATTTTGGAGGTGAATTTAAAAAATGAATAGCTTTTCTTTCATCAGGTGTTGGACCCTTTTTCCGACTATGCCCTAAACACATCGGAACTAAAAAGAAGACAGGAGAAACTCCCCTCCCCAAAGCGCACCAAAAAAGTAAAAGCATGCTGGCAAAAAAAAATTGAGAACCTGCACCTCATTGTCAAATCATGTAAACAAGTCATATCAGAAAAGGAAAATGTATTCACAAGCCTACTCCAGATGGACTTAGCTGGAACTACCAACGAGGTTCAATATTCAAACTTAATTCTCAAATCCTTTTCAGTCACCAAAGAAGCATTCCAGGAACAAGTTGATATTTTAAAGGTGTTGTATTTCGAAAAGTTTTACGGCATACTTGAACATCATCTAGATGAGCACAAGCGTTGGGTACTGGACTATGCCTCACACAATGAAGAAATTGAACAAATTCTGCATAGTATTTCAATGTATCTAAGGAAATTAGAAAACAAACTTTACGACATAGAGATCTAGGATGAAATCAACACAGCCCCCATGAAAAGCTACATCAAAGAATGGTTCCAACTCAGAATGGAAAGCCTCGTCCAGGAAGGGCAACAACCTATCAACAGGAGTCCATTTCCCATCGACGACAGCAACAAAAATGCATCGGCTTCATAGTAAGTCTATACTGCCATCTTGTTTTGTTTATCATTCCAGTTTAAGTCTATGTTGTCATCTTATTTTCTTTATCAATCCACTTATGTCCTCTTTAAATAGAAAACTGTAACCAAAGACTCATAAGTTCCAATTTCTTCTTTTCAGGTCTTCCTCTCTACCATCTCACACTTCTTTCAACGTTCCTAATTCTTGTACTTATTTCTTTTTATGGTCCGCAGGAGCCTCAATCCCAGTCTATATGACAAACGCATTTAAATTTCCACAAACATGTAACAGACATTATTAATTTTTGTTAAATTTCAAAGAAAATTGATTCGAAAATGTCCTTATTGTATACTAAACTTTGGGTTTCTAGGAACCTTCTTGTTTGTTCCAAAGAAAACTAATTCGGACATGCTACATTTTTTGTCTCCTATTGTATGCTAATTTTTGGGTCTTCAACGACATTGATGGTTTAAATGTTGATGTAATTTCATGATATATGTAACATCCATTATTTATTTTATAATAAGTTTCTATAGTTCGCAAGCCCTCTTCTCAATTTGTATATCGCGGAACTATCGATGGTTTTTGTAGGACACGGAACAACAGAGGCCCATTTTTGAAACCGCCAGCCTGACAACCCGCGATCCAAAGACTTGCTAATTATGGAATGAGCAGTCCTTCCATGCTCTATAAAACATGTGCAAAGAAAACTAATTCGGCAATGCTATATCTTTTTTTCCAAAAAAAAACATTAGTTTTAAAGCAAAGTAATTCGGTGCAACAGATGTTATTACTATTCTATTATATAACAGACATTATTAATTTATGGTAAATTTCTATAGTCCACAACTACGCCTCTCATTTTGTATATCGCGGAACATTCGGTGCTATTTGTAGACCACGGAACATCAGACACCCAATTTTCAGCGCGCCAACCCGAGAACCTACGATACAAAAACTGCCTACGTATGCAATGAGGGCTACAAATTTCATATCTATAAAACTAAAAATCTACTTTATACAAATGCATATTTCATATGTATAATTTATTTACTAAATATCTACTTTATACAAATACATTGTTCGTATGTATAATTTATTTACTAAATATCTACTTTATACAAATACATATTTCGTATGTATAATTTATTTATTTCTGATAACTTTCTATGTCCTAGTTTTAAAAATAACCAATTCGGTAATGCTAAATTTTTTGTGTCCAACAACCATTCAAACATTGATATTTTTTTATATTTTTTCAAGAAGAACTAATTCAAGAATACTATGTTATGCATGTAAACCACATGTATTTCAACTTTCTAGCCACCTGCATGTACTAGGTCACATTTACTCCCATACCAACCTGGTAGGGACTACGTTGCCATGCAACACTTGTTTGAATGTGTGTTTCGTGCCACTATTATTTTTTAGATATCGCTATTTAATAATCCTACAAAATTTTATTAAAAATTAAAAATGTTTTTTTTAATAAAATCTTTTTACATGCAGGTCAAAAATTTTGATTGTAAAACAATAAGTCCGGTTAAAAAATAATCTAAAAATAAAAATGTTAAACCATTTTTTACATGTTGTGTTTTCATGTTGATTTGATAGGGAATTTAGGGAATCTTTGGAAATTTTCTTAATGTTTTTATTTATGTGGTAAAGTTCTTGTCTCATTTGTAACAATGTTATTTTTATTTTTTACATGTAATCAAGTGATCCAAATTGGATCATTATATTATTTGTCATCTATCTCGATGTTTTTAAAGTGAAAAAAAATGTTTTTAGAGTGAAAAAAATTGGAGGAATCATCTTGCAGGGTCATTTTAGTGGTAGGTCCCATTTTAAAAATTGGGGTCTGAAACCTTCCAGAGCTATTTTGAGGCATTAAAAGGTGTTTCTTGGGGTTTTGGTGTATGAAAGATGTGCCCACCCCCTTAACGATGCTCTGCACTCTGAGACCTTTCCAACAGTGCAGACCATGCATCAATCGAAGCTCATGTGCAAAAGTTATGTCTCATGCAAGCTGACCTATCTTGTTGACCACCATGGTATGAGAGGATGCCACATCATCCCCTCTTACTAGTGCATATGGGGCTAGCCACGTGAGGACTTTCAATAAGAATATAGAAGGTTCAAAACCTTGTCACAATTGAAAGTTGAGGAAGTCAAAACCCTAACCCTAGACGGCTATTGGGCAATTTTAAATACCGGGCCACTAGGAGGAGAAGGGGTTCCATTCTATGTTATTGTATTTTTTTCCATAACATAGTAGAACAACTGGGAGTGGGAAATTAGAGAGCATAACAAAGGGATTTAATGTTTTGTAGAATCCTAACATGCCACAGGTCTCAAGTAACTCTATAGAGAGTGCATTCTCCTTTGTACTTGCATTATTTCCATACTAGAGAAAAGAGAGAAGAGCAACCTCGCCTTCTAGCTGGGATTTCTCCCGTAAGGGTTTTCGAGAGAAAATCTTTGTTTTATTTTGTCAATGGTGTGTGATTGTATCTTATTATTCTCTATTTTCTGCATTTTATCTATTTCATGCATAAGTAGAAAGAAGTAACTAAATATTTTGGAATCTAAAGCAATTTAACCTTCATAGTGTAGATTTCAGTTTTATTTATCAGATCTGTTGTGGCGAATTGTTCCAGTGGAATATCCACGATAGTTTACAGATCACCCAACATCCCATCCTCCAACTTGTAAGCAAGGATAAGATATTCCTCATGGCTCCCGACCTTTACAACAATTGACTCATGAAGAGAGAAACATGTCACAAGAAGGATTTGAACCTAGGTGGGAAGGATAAAATTTCTCCTCCCTAAAAAATCAATCTAGACCCAGATGAAATTGCAATAATATTAGTATACGCAAATGCATCCCTTTACCCCCAAGAGGGTGAATATGTAGTTGTGTGAGGCAGGAAAGGAAACTACCTCTCGAGTCTTAATTTGATGTGAAATTGGTATTTAAAATGTCGAACAAATGTCAAACAAACATCAAACATGACTATCCTTAATGTTGAAGTTATCTCAATATTGTGGTGTCCCGTATTCAATGTCTACAACGTTGATTACACGTCGAAAAAATGATAGAACCACATCAAAAGTTCTTCATTTCATGTACATTATCCGTCAGCTAACCAAAACTACTTCAACATTAGATTAACCTTTGATGCATCTATGCAATGCGAAACTTTTTTTTTTTTAAAGCATTTGAGAAGCCTTATACATCGAATATCTAACATCTAGACAATGTAAATGCTAAACATTCTAATACAGTTTGGCATTTGAGACATTGAATGAATGCCGAAAAATGGACGTGTAATTATACTAAACATCAAATAACCGACGCTACTCTTTTTTCGATTAAAAAAAATAGTTATAACTAGGTCATCTCCTTTCAATGTTGTCTTTGTTCAATTTCAAACATGATTCAATATGTGGGTCACTATACTTACAACACACTTACAATCTTACATTCAAAACTTATTTCTATTAAAAAAATTACTCCCATCTCCATCCGTAGGTAGTACTGTACAACTCCCAAGTTTGTCAACCCATAACTATATTTTAGACTTATCATCAACTTTGATACAATAGTGTAGCACATTGCTTAGATTGGTCATCAACTTTGATACAATAGTGTAGCAAATTGCTTAGATTGGTCACTAGTATAGTGTTTTATTGACTATTTTAGATTCTTGTGGACATCGAACATATCATTATAAAGTAGAATATAACAATTTCATAAATTTATTTACATCTCCTCCAACATAATCTAAGACCATATTCTTATTATATCTGTTGATAGGTTGCTATATAGTGTTGAGTTAGTGTTGACTAACTATTAATCAATGGTTGACCATAAAATATGTATCCATTTTACCAAATTTTTACCAAAGATTTGATAAATAATATTTTCGGTTAAATTTTAAATGTGATTTATCTCATATCTTATTGGCCAAAGACTTTAAAGTCTTATTACAGCCTTCGCTCCTTCCAATGCAATTGTAATAAATATTTCATCCATACTTCTTGACAACAGTTTAAGATGAATTAAACCGTTACTCTGCTTCTTCCTGCGAGTTGTTTCAGACACTGAGCTGCTTTTGCCACTACCGACCATGAACCAATCCTTCTTGCATCGACCTCTCTGCCTCCTCGAAGCTCCCAACGTCAGTGTGTAAGTGTGGCTTCCTGCATGAAGTCCTCTCTATCCACCTATTATTTTTAATTGCTTCAGTACCTATTTCTACGCTGGAAGATTACCGTGAGATATCGTTGTGGGTTGTTGGTGCGACAGGGGCTCCAAATGATATGTTGTTCAGTCTGATACCATTTAGCACTTTTACCATCAATCTATGCAAATTTCAAAACATGTCATTCGATTTTTTTAAATAAAACATTTATATATAATTAACATTTAATATTTTTATCTATATTATTATCATGTCAATGTACTTTACTTTGGATATGTGTATATCAATTCTTAAAGCTTGTTCATATATATTTAATATTTAAGTTAGTTCTCTATCTTATTTAAGATATATTATTATCATGTCAATGTACTTTACTTTGGATATGTGTATCTCAATTCTCAAAGCTTGTTCATATATATTTAATATTTAAGTTAGTTCTTTATCTTATTTAAGATCATTGCTTATCTTATTAGCACGGTTATTTGTTGTGAATCACTTCTTAGGTCTATGTTGTGTTTAATGTAACTTGTGTTTCTAGCATTGTGAAACTCCAAACCTGTTTTACATCTGCCATTGTTTTTAGTGTCGACATATGCTTTAGTGGCAGTGTAATAGTAATCCTTCTATGATTTGTTGTTTTACTCTTTTTGCGTTCATATAATTTATACCATATAATTTATACTTCCACGAGTTTTCCATTGTACCAACAATTGCAAGGAGCTCCTACCACATAATTGTGTCAACTATTGCAAGGAGCTCCTACCACATAACATTGTTATAATATTTGCTATTTCTCTTATAATATTTTATATTTCTGACTATTTCAGTGGGTATAGATGCTATCACATAGCCTTGTTTATATGACAACTTGCTTTTTTCCTTGCAAAACCATACATTACAAGGCCAAAACCACTATGGCATGCTTATTGCGAGGCACAATAAGCAAAGTCAACATGTCATTTTGACATCCATAACACCATGCAAATCTTGTAGAAATATTCTACTAGCCTTGCCTCCATGCTAACATGGAGAAAGACATTAAGGGATGTGACATTTGGACCATTCCAAATTCAACAAATGAGAAGTAGGTACTAGGCTTGCCTCCATGCTAACATGGAGAAAGACATTAAGGGATGTGACATTTGGACCATTCCAAATTCAACAAATGAGAAATAGGGGTTATTATAGACACCTTCCCCATGGGATTCTATCTTTGTGGATTTTTTAATAGGCCTCTCAAGCATGCACATAAAAATGATGAACTCTCTTTTTTTTGTGTGGCTCTATCAATAAATGATCCTTGTATTATATTAGTTAGAGCATTGACTCAATCTAGGACATAATGAAACATTTATTTAGGGCCCACATATGGGCCAATTTTGGGTTGCCTACACCCAATGTCAATGATAGAGACCCTAGATTCATCTCTCTATTCCCAAAATCTCTTTAGGGCATGCTTGACATAAGGATTGGCATGTCTATAGCCTTTGATCTTCTAATTGACAAACACTTGGAGATGTGAAATGAACAATTATCCACTTGTTGCAAATGAAAAATCATCAGAATTATTGTCATTATCCCTTACAAATCACATGTTTAACCACCTAAAATGTTCTTTGTGAATGGAATGTATGGTACATGGACCTTGCTAACATACAACTCAATAATGTCACATGTTATGGGAAACTATGAGATGACATACATTCCATGTCAATCCTTCTTAGAAACATGGTCCCAACTAATATTATTTTTTCCATAAAACATGTTATTGTATTACTATTAGCCACACTAGTCTTTGATGTCTTCTGTGACCATATCGATAGTAATATGATGAAATGACACCTTCTATCTCATGCTAGCAAAAAAAGTAAAAGACAACATGGTAGACATGATAACGCAATGGGAAAGCTACACCACATCAACAATACTAGATCACGCTTAGACACTAAATTTGAGAGAGCATCTCTCTCTCTCAGTAGTGTCCCCATTAACAATAAATTTATCCTAGTGGTCAACTACTGAATTTACCCAATATAAATCTCTTGTGAACTTAAGTAAGTATGTTAATAAATATTTAAGATTATAGTGAAGTTGTTTTGAAGATAGTGTGGTGTCCCTCTCAGCATCTCCAACCATGGGATAGGTAGCCACTAAACTATCCATTAAAATCATGTCCCTCAAGAGACCGGTTCACCCTAGACACAATGGAGAAGTTCTCCTAGGGAAGTCTTGAATTAATTAAATATATGAATGATAAAAAATAATAAAATGCACTAGAATACAACATGGAATAAAAAATTTCATGGCAACCATGATCACAACTACACGTTCACAATTATAGATCACAACTATACAAAATTTACAACAACCAATCACAACTACACATCCACTTTTGTTAAGTGTTTCTAATAAAAATGAAATGAGGGAAGTTTTTCCATTCAAACAAACAAGTGATAAATCTGAACCAACAATCACAAGAGTTATTTACAACTTGTAAGACCATATTCCATAACATGAGAAGGAATATTTTTCTATACGCTTTCAGGGTAGAGTAGAGCATCCCTACAAATTGCTATCAATGATTGTACCTTCAATCTGTTGAATTTGCATGCAGCAGCGAGAGCCATTCTCCTGGAGGATGGCTAAGACCCTAGACGAGATCTAGGGCACCCAGTGCACTCCTGGGATATGTGATCTGTGACATATATTGATAAAGACCCTAGGTTAGTAACCAGGGCCCCTGGTTTGTA
>ML778575.1:683118-735728 GCA_009831015.1 Picea engelmannii
ATGGACCAATCGGGTGTTAAGCCACGGATCAATGGCCGTTAAGATCGAGGAGAGTATGAACCATCAGATCACTCTATGTCGGGAACATATCGTGACCGTCGGATTGCCTAACTACAAATGCATACTAAAGAAACACACTTTTAGCTAACGACATATTAGACCAAGTAGATCTTAACTAATTCCTAACTGTCTAAATATCCTAACACTGTTGTTCTGTGTCCTACAAATAGCACGGACAGTTCCGCGATATACAAAATGAAAATCGAGCTTGTGCACTATTTGAATTTCAAGGGCTCCTACAAAACAACTATCATTCTCGAATTACTTTTCTTTGCATACATTTTACATACGCTCGTTAACAAAAACAGAACAATAGTAATAACGTCTATTACATAGGGCTCCATCCCCGCTACCTTCTGTGCTTCCCAATACACATTAAATATGCTTTGAAAAGTTAGAACTGAGAAGACAGGTTCGAAAAGATGGGATTTAATAACTGGAAAGCTCAAGGACGTCTCCAATTAAAATGAATAGACAGCCAAATATTATGGGATCTGGTAATTTGTTTTTGCCTGCATTTTAAATTTGCGAATTTTTTTTTTTTTTTTCCTTGTGCAGTTTTAGTTTTGTTCAAAGCTTCAGCATAGTTCACGAACGTGTCGGCGACAGAGACCTTGATGTCATGTCCCTCTTTAATATTGTGCATTTCGAAATGATGGGTTTTAATAACTGGAGGACATCTCCCATTAAAATGAATAGATAGGCGAATATTATGGGATCTGGTAATTTCTTTTTGCCTGCATTTTGAATTTGTGAAATACTTTTTATTTTATTTTTTGCTTGTGCAGTTTTAGTTTTCTTAAAAGCTTCGGCAAAGTTCACGAACGTGTCACCCACAGAGGCCTTGATGTCATGTCCCTCTTTAATATTGTGCATATCGTAGATGTAAGATTTCAGAATCTGCTCGGATATGGGAATTTTAATACGTGTTGGTAGTCACTATTGAGCGTACATATTCAAAAAGATTGGCATTAATAAGTGAAAATATCGAGAACATCTGTCATTAAAACAAATCAACACAAAATCTATGGCAGACCATCCAGCCTTGCTTTTAAATACTTATTGCCATTTCTCTCTATGATCAAAGAGTTGTGCTTTAGGGTGCCTTCGTTCTAATGTAAGGGTCATGCACATGTAAGACAACTTAGAGATGTGATTGAAGATCAGATGAAAGAATAGAGCCTAGTTTTATGTGACGTGAGCTTTGAGTAAAAACAAAACTCTGTTATACAAAGAGAAACTCAGAGAGGACGAAAAAAACAGAACAAGTATGTTCTGGTTGGTGTTCTCCCTGTGTTCGATGCTTTGGTTCGTTGAAAATGTTGGTTGGAGATTTTTTGGTTGAACTTCTTTGTTTTATTGCTGGGAATTGTAATGGATTTTGAGGTCGGGTGCAAAATAGTTCTTCGTTTAAGTATATAGCTTCTTCCAACAACACAGATTTGGCAAGTGTATCAAGTTGTACAGATTGCACAAGTATTTGTCTACCTCGGAGGCGGGTAGCAGAAACTGTATGGGTGGATAAAATGACATATTATCACTGCAAAAGTTTCTATTTCAGAGTATGATGACCTGCATGTGGGTCTGGTATCCGACTTGACAGAAAGCTATTTTCTTTGTGAAAGTTTGTTCAGTTTCCTTTGGATGTAGTTGCAGACTCTACATATTTGGCGTCACCTCTGAACACTCCATACCTTTATGTGGGCCACCATATCTCCATAAATATGAAGAAAGATATATTATGATGCCATCTGCAGCATTTGATACACTTTCCAGACCTGTTCTGGTGCATTCTATAGCATTTGATGCACTTGCCACACCTCTACTGCCCGAAGAAGTTATGTACCTCAACAGAGTTGCTTTTTTCATCTGGGTTGGACGTTCCTTCCAATTTATTGTAATAAAGAAAAGAAGTTCCACATACAAATCCTCAAGCAGGCTTCTCAACCAAACAGATGATCGAATATAGGGAGAATACCAATCACTACGTACTTGAATTATTTTTCGCTGCTTTAGTTGTTGTGACATTGAACGACTCCTTCCACTTTGAAATCGACCTGAATGGCATTTGTAATTTGTCTCGGATGTCAAGGGTCAGGAACATTGCAAGCAAAGCACCTTAAACCCCAACTTTTCAACAACAGAGGGAAATTAATACTTGACAAAGAATGGAATGTTGAATAAACAGGCATTGCAAGCAGGCTATATCTGGAAGAGAGAAGATATTCAAAAAAGTGGGATAGATGTACTTGGCAACACTGATTAAGTACAAAACTGTGAAGAAGCTTCATCAATGTAAATATTTTAAATTGGTCGACGGTAGGCAAAATCACAGTCGTTGTCGAAAATAGCCTCGGTTGTATTTTGTAACCCACCTTATTTGAATATAGAATAATTTCAGTTTATTTTTTAACAGTATTTTCCAATTTCTAGTATTTGTTTTAATTGTATTTTTTACCTTCTTCCCCTCTGTGGTTAAACATGAAACACAAGGTTTTGTTTCTGCTGCCCAGTACTTCAATCTAAATAAAACCTGGCATGTTCTTTGTTTACATTTTACATGTAAGAATAATTTTTCATAGGCCATACTTATGTGGCGGCGGCCCTGTATTTAAAGAAAGAAATTGGAGGACCCGTGCTGCTCCCATTCTTCAAGTTCCGTGAATATAATTAATAATGAGTAACAACAAGGCGGTTGAACTGTTGACGCAATGTTCCTGTGAAGTTTGTTGGATATATTACAGCTTCTTCTATTTGATAATATCTGTGCATATACACTAATATCAGTAGTATTGGAATAAATACAAAAAAACTTCCTCTTCAGCAAAGCTTAGGCAATTATGTTTGGGTTTGTGGTATTAAACAATTATGTCCCTTGTTCCGTCATATACATCTTCCAACCTAAGAACTTCCGTAATCTGCAATTTATGCTTTAATTACTTAAAAGTCACACCAAATTTTGATTGCATTTAATTTAATTTAGATATTGATGTTTATGGAGAGTCGGCATTTGTTGATCTCATTGCAATGAATACAAGATGAATAGATGATAAGGAGTTTATGTCGTTGAGACCACAATGCAAATTCATGTTTCTTGTTGCGCTATGTACATGTTGCAGTCAAAATTTTTGAGGTTCCAGCGAAATTTGCAAGACGAGAAGCATCTTGCAGATTGGGAGATCATTTGCATTTGAAAGAACCAATCCATTAATATATATTACTATGAATACTATTCAGATAAATATGAAAACTTTGTTCATTGATAGATGCTAGTATGAAAAATAATGAAATAGATATCATAACTTTGTCTTGGCCAATACTTGCCTAGTTATCTGGGCATCAGGCCCCGGGTTTGCGGTACCCAACACCTATGTCCCCTGTTTCATCATATACATGTTGCAGCGAAACAATGTCGGTGATTTGTTCCTTTCCATACTTGGCCAATTTTATGCCCACCACTGCGGGGTCTGCGCTTGCAAACCCAGCTGCTTATCGTTTCGCAATATACATCTTGCACTGAAAAGATCTGTGATCTACAATTTCACCGCGGGTTCCTCATACACATTGACTTCGTTCAAAGTATCTATTGTTGCTTTCCATCCCTAGCAACTTCGCATCCTTCCTAATATACATCAACAATGCTCTTACTAGTGACAAGTGGACAAAGTGGTAGGAAAGATACCTCTGTAATCTGCAATTCATGCTTTAACATCTTCATCTATATCCTCGCACGACGGATCCGACCGAGCACTATTCCTTTCCATACTTAGCCAATTTTATGCCCACCGCTGCAGGGCCGGTGCTTGTGAACCTTGATGTTCTTCTGCGAGACACTTAGTTATGTTTCCCTTCTCTTGTTCCTGTATATTATCTACAATTCCACTGCCAACACCTCTGTCCTTTTTCCCTTATTTTCTTCCCATGTATTATGGGACTATAAAATATGGACACGATATTCTATAAAGCATGCACAAATTCCGCATTCCATACCTAGCGACATTTTCGATCGCGAGTTCTCGGGCACGCAGGTGAGCTCAAAAATGGGGCTCCATTGTTCTGTAGCCTACAAATAGCACCCAGAATTCCATGATACACAAATTGACAAGAAAATCTACGGACTGGCTGAGTCAACATTGCACTTCTATTGTTCTGTGTCCTCCAAACAACACTCCCAGTTCCGCGATATAGAAATTGACACACGGAATGCAGAAATGGCGGAGTGCAGATTGCCATTGTTTATGGATGCCAATCCCTATGAAGTATCTAATAGTATCTAAAAAATTATTTAGAATACTAAATTAGCACTTATTAGTGACAACTGGACACAGAGGTGTGAAACAGTTGGAATTGCAGTCTCCGCAATATACAAATTGACTATCGGACATCGCCTGCTCTTCTGTCTTACAGATTATGCATTCAAATGTTCGGAGAAATAAAATTAGAAGGTTTGGGCATCACCTCCTCTCTGGATACCTTCTCAGCCTATTTTGGATCCTCCTTTTGGCAGGATCACGAAATATGCAGCTCCAGTGTTGGCGGGTTGGCATATCTTTATTTCCATCTATACAATCAGACGAAAAATCCAACCGACCGTTGTTGCTTTCAATACTTGGCCAATTTTATGTCCACGGTTGCCACATTGGGACCAATTTCAGTTACATCTATATCCTCGCTTGGAGAATTGAATCGGCAATTGTTCCTTTTCATACCTACCGACATTTCTGATCATGGGTTCTCAGGCAGGCGGGCTCAAAATTGGCCCTCCATTGTTGCGTGTGTTACAAATAGCACCCAAAATTCCGCGATATACAAATTGAGAAGTGGAGTTGTGGACTGGCTGACTCGACATTGCACTTCTATTTTTCTGTGTCCTCCAAATATTCCTTCAAGTTCCGCGATATACAAATTCACACACAGAATGCAAGGCTGGTGGGGTGGAGATTGTCATTGTTTACAGATACTAATCCGTATGAAGTATTTAACAGAATCTAAAATATTATTTTCAATACTAAATTACCTCTTAGTACTGACAACTGGACCATGTGTGGGTCCGACATCATTCGCTCTTCCGTGTTACAAATTATGCATTCAAATTATTTACTCTAATCCTCCGCAATATACAAATTGACTACCGGGTTCACATCTTGTATTCAAAATTTCCCTGATCTACAATTCCACCGCTGACTTATTTTTCCCTTTTCTTCTTCCCCTGTATTATGGCTCTCATTATCTCCATGTATATAATCACACCTTAGGCAATTTTATGTCCATGGTTGTTGGGTTGGAAATCTACAATTCTATCGCATGCTCCTCGAACTCGCAAGATTCACTATACCATGGTTGACAAATGTGCTTCCTAATATACATTTGCTATGCTCTTACTAATGACTCTTACAAGTGACAGATGCACACAACAATAAGAAACAGTTCGCATCCAGCCATTCGCAACATAGAAATTGAGTACTGGGTTCCGACATCATCCCCTCTTTCGTGTTACAGATTGTGCATTCAAATGTTTTGAATAATACAATTTGACCATCCAGACCTCTGACCCTATTTTGGATCCTCCTGTTCACGGATTCATGAAATCTCAAATTCTTAGTCAGTTTTTCAGGTTAGCGCATTGGAAGTCTACTGCTTCTTCCCTGATATGCATATTGCACTCAAAATTTCCGTGATTTACATTTCCACCGAAGACTCGTTGGTCCTTTTTCCCTTTTCTTCTTCCCTTGTATTATCGCTTTATGGTTATATACATAGTTTCCTTTCTATAAACACGGTTTCTAGCGTTGGTGGGTTGAGATATATTTATCTCCATCTATATAATCACACGACTCCTCCGACCGACTGTTATTTCTCTCCATACTTAGCCAATTTTATCGCCACGGTTGGCGGGTTACGCGTATTGCAATCAAAAAGTTCTGAGACATACAATTTGACCATGGCGCCCTCACCTTCAACAGTTGTACCTTGCAAACCTATTTTGTAGTGGTTTTTTTCCCCTGCCCATGACCTATCTACTTTCTTGCTATGCAATTAGAAACCTTTGATGCTAACAGGTCACCATGCAGGAGCCGTCAACATTGTCATTAATGGGTGAAAAACTCGAGGAGATATCCCATTATTACACATTAAACCAAGATGTGAGGAAACTTATTTTGTCCCATCCTATTGTTCATCTCCAACACGCGTCGTCGTGTTGGGCTGCTCAAGAAATCTGCAATTCTTAATCGCTCATTGCAATATCCACCATGTTTGCATTTCAATATATGTAATTAGTAGTGTTTAATGTTAACAACGCATCATGCAACAGTCGTCCAAATTGTCATTAATCAACGAAAGTCTCGAGGACATCTCCCATTCACACGCTTTCGACCAAAATTTGTGCAGGGTTATATTATCCCTTCCAACCTTTCATTTCATTCATCATCTGGAAAAAATAAATGTCTTTGTAGACCTATGGAAGCGGGTTGACAGCGATTTTTTGGAGATACAGTAAATATGTTCGCAGAAGAGGACCAAAGGTTCCAGTGGTCCAGGGCATAATTTTACTATTCATCTTGTTCTGCCCAGAACGAAGTGACTTGGACCTCCGGAATCACTCGTGCAGGCTGCATCCCTGAGGTTTTTGATTGTAAGGATGTGGTCTCTTGGTGCGCCGAAAAATATATTCCAGGCCAAATAATTATTCCACTGCGCGACCATTCTCTTGTTTCTTTGTCACCTCAGCTCTTCCGTGAGATGTTGAAATTGTTGAAACCAACATTAACGTTCAGAGGACAAGATTGAAAGCAGTTTCTAGAAAAACATCATAACGGGTTGGAAATCTTAGCCGACTTCCTCGAAGACCCGACAACAATTCCTGAAGATATCACAAGGCTCCAGGTAAGTTCCTTTAGAAATCCATTCAAGAAAATTGCTTGGCTATTTACAAGAATAACGGGACAGGCATCCACAACTAGCATTTCCCATATAATTATTTATATTTTGTATTTCACAGTCAAGGAACAATACATTTTCGATTGGGGAAAGATAATCTCCATTGAACTTTGTTCCCAGTTGTCAGGATTCAAAGAATCGAATAAATTTTATATGTCATCCTACTTGATTTTTGCAATTGTGTATTGTTGCCCGTTTCCAAAACTTTCTCTTTCCAATAAAATAAACTGTGGATTCGACCTAGTAACATTTTGGCACGACGCCCTGTGGAGACACAAGGCCTCCCATTATTTTTATGAAGTTTTTAATGGCTTTGTCTCAGTTTTCAAAGATTTATTGTTAGGCAAGGATGCTCTGTGAATGTCTGGCCATGCAAGCAAGTTTTTGAACAAGAAGGGCACACTTGAGCAAAAGGAAAATCACAGTCTCCTCGTGGTCTTTGGCTCTAAGGAAAATCCTGCCTTCCTTCCATGCCACATCACGGACAAGATGTTTGTTGCAAAAATAGCAAGGCAATACAACCACTAGTTGCATTTTTTCCATGACAAGAAAAAAAAATAGTTCATTCCTCTGCCCTGGAAAGTCGGAGACTTCATGTGCAGAAACATCAACAGGATTGACGATTTTTCCACCCATTTCAAGAAATTGAACCTAACGTACGCTGAAAGGATAAAAAGGTTCAACCCCAATGGCATTTTTGGAGAACATTTACTAGGTTTTGGCTTTAACACTTCTTTTATCCATAGACACCTGACCCAAGATAGGGACAGTGTCGACAACAATCATGCTTCTACCCATTGCGACGCAGAGACATTGCAAAGAGCAACTGAATTGTACAGACAACATGGTAAAGTATCTGATGAGAAGAGTACCCAGCCCCCCGCCAGCACTCCCAAGAGCACAACACCACTGAGCGTCACTTCGACGGTCCATCCCAGTAAGAAAGAAACCCAGAAATCTTCGAACGGAGGAGGAGATAAGAACCCTCCTCGCATAAATATTGATAGTTCTCACAAAGTTCCACTGACGAAAAAGAGAAAAAACAATGCAAGCCACGCGGAGGAACCCCAAATTGACAGTGGAAAACTGCAAATTGAAATTGAAGCTAAGCAGATGCAAAAAATTAGGTCGTCCGCAGTGGACATATCTGACACCGAATTTTTTGACATAGATGAATCCTTCGTAATCCAGAGCGTTATTTTTTACAACCAATATAAAAGTATGGTCATTGAAAAGAGAGATGTAACAAACAGGAAAGGCAAATCTCGAACAGAGATTGACTTTAGCCAAATGACCCTGTCCAAAATCTGCTCGTTTCACCAGGTAACCAATGATGTTCTTCGTGATTCCATTGGAGGAATGGAGATAGATTATGCCAATCTGAAACACCGCCTCAATGAATTTGAACAGGCTTTCATTGCAACACCAGAATTTGCCAGTCCTTTAGAAAAAATCGTGCCTTCTACCACTGAAGCGAAGATGAAAGTATCCTCTACCCTCCTTGCATGCTCCAGAGCCCTTGTAGAGAACAACATCAACAAAAGAATGCAGCTAGTTACTGAAGCCTAGGAAACATCACAAAATTTAGTTTCCTTCGGAAAGAAGGCCAATGACTTGCTTGAAAATTTGGAGGTGAATTTAAAAAATGAATAGATTTTCTTTCATCAGGTGCTGGACCCTTTTGCCAACTATGCCCTGAACACATCGGAACTAAAAAGAAGACAGGAGAAACTCCCCTCCCCAAAGCGCACCAAAAAAGTAAAAGCATGCTGGCAAAAAAAAATTGAGAACCTGCACCTCATTGTCAAATCATGTAAACAAGTTATATCAGAAAAGGAAAATGTATTCACAAGCCTGCTCCAGATGGACTTAGCTGGAACTACCAACAAGGTTCAAGATTCAAACTTAATTCTCAAATCCTTGTCAGTCACCAAAGAAGCGTTCCAGGAACAAGTTGATATTTTAAAGGGGTTGTATTTTGAAAAGTTTTATGACATACTTGAACATCGTCTAGATGAGCACGAGCGTTCGGTACTAGACTATGCCTCACACAATGAAGAAATTGAATAGATTCTGCATAGTATTTCAATGTATCTAAGGAAATTAGAAAATGACCTTTATGACATAGAGATCCGTGACGCAGACCCCCTTCTCCTAGATCCACAGATCAGGATCCGCGCAGGATCTTTTTCTCTCTTCCGGCCCAAAGTGCCCAACTAGCCCTTCTATTTCCCTTTCAGGAAATCTGCACCCACAACAACCTTGAGAAATTTCCCCTTATACTTCGGAAGATCGGACTTCGTGTTTTCGCGAGTCCTATGGCCAAGTCTCTTGTCTTCTCAGACCCTCAAAACCCGAAATTATGACACTTGGCCTTTCCTCTCTCTATCTCATCTTTCTCCTTATCGCAATTTCAGAACTTCCATTCCCGAAATGTGCGGGTCTCCTATCTTCAGGATTTGCGAAATACCGAACCCCGATAAGCCGATGGAATTTCCTATCGGGATTTTCCCCGAACTCTTGGATTTCTGCCACGCGTCCTCCTATGATGGACGGTCCTCAATCATTTCGCGATTTTGCGAAATCAAATGTCGAAATGCTCTGCATCCTGTCCTCTTGATCCCTGAAGTCCCGACATGCGAAATGCCGACAGACTCTTGATCGTTGCCATGTGTCTCAACAGACGGACGGTCCTGATTCAATTCAAGATTTCGCGACTTGCGATTCCCCGATGTCACAATTTCTCTGTCAACTCGAAACCCCGGTAGCCGAAATATCGACGGGTTCTTGATCTCCGCCATGTGTCCTAATGAATGGCTCAGATCGAATTCGGGGTTTTCACTATGAAGTGACCCGATCTCCTGTCCTCGAGACTTCTGATATCCCGAATTCCAAAGTCTCGATATCTCGATGCCTTTCGGGACTTTCGCTCTGCTTGCGAGGGTTTAAACCCCGTGCAACTCCTATCAGATCCCACGACTGACGGGTATGTAAGTGAGGTCTGACGGCTCATGATCTCTTGAGCTTGAATCTTTGGAAACAGTCGTAACCCCCTTGCTTCTCTTGTCAGATCAGATGGCTGGCGGGACTTCGCAAATTCTTTACGGAGAATTTTGACCGTCCATCTCTTTCCTTGAGAACTTCCATGAAATTTAAACAAAATATTTCTCTGCGTGGAATTTGTCCTCCTGCAGCACGACGTCGCTGTACCTCCTTTCAATTCTTCAAGGAACTTAGCCTCTTTCTTCCCTTCGATGACTTCAAAGGTTCGAATCCTTCTGAGATTTTCCATGACTTCAAGTCTTTCAGAAAAAACTCCTGCTGGCACTCCTTGCGGCAGACCTTCAAACACTTTCAAGTGTTGAACTCCCTTTGACTCTGCGCACTCCCTGTAGTAGCAGTCTCTCAACAAGGCATTCAGGTTACAAACCCCTAAAGCTTCACTCGGCCTGCACACACTTTGCACGGCTCCTGTGTCTAACTGCACTTTTGAGGAAATGAGAACAAAGCTATCCTATCTGAGATTTTAGAGACAAACCTCTGAACCCTTTGTCAATGCACTCATTGCGAACAATTCAACTGCACTCCTTGCAGGAACTCTCGCTCAAACAGAGAAACAATTGAAACTTATTTCCTAACTCTTTCTCTCTCAGACTTCAAACATAATCCTGAAATCATTCATACACAACATAGAAAGAAAATGTATAACAGAAAGAGTAAAACCATGAACATACCATTCAGCATACACATACAAGAAACAAATACAATGCCATGAATTTTAATCGGAGCTCTTTCTATTAATTCAAATCTCTGTACATGGGTGGTTTTCAAACACAGTTTCTCTACTCTAGCTCTGTATGCTCTTCTCTTGCTAATGTTCTTCACTATTATACAATAATACAATGAGGGTGTCTATATCCGTTTTCCCTCCTCTCCTAAAACTGTCTAATCTGAGAATTCAAAGCTACCTACTAACATTAACTAACATAAATGCCTTCTTATTCCTTCAGATGAGAGAGGGTCTCTCAAGGTCTAATTACAATCTATAAGTACACCTCTCCTTAACTATTACATTTACGTTTGGCGCATCCATATTCAAAAGTTTTTGAACAATTCATCATGTGCCCAAAATGCGTTGGTGCTTGCCCCATGCTCGCTTGACGTTGGCGATGCTCCTGCATCATACTCCCTCGCTTAAAAAAATTCATGGGCTCCTGTCCATGAGCTCTCGCACGGTCTGTCCATGCTTATGAATCGCTGCTTCGTTCTCTCAGCTGGCATCTTCAACTGGATGTCCCTTCCACTTGACCAAGTATTCAAAGTATTCCTTTCTTCTGGTCTTCTTGCTAACTCTTTTGTCTAGTATGCTTTCCATCTGTGGCTTCTCTACAATAGGCATCTATTTTGTCCACTGGACCTATGGTTGTTCATCACTTGTTCTTGCTTCCTCAGTTTTGTATGGGTACAAATCTTAGACATTGAATATCGGAGAAATTTCGATCCCATCGGGTAATTCAATCTCATAAGCATTTGCTCCAAATTTCTTCAAGACCTTACATGGTCCGATCTTCTTCATCTTCAGTTTGTTATATGTCCCCTTCGGGAACCTTTCCTTTCTCAGATGTGCAAGAATCAAATCACCAACTTCAAATTGAAGTTGTCTCCTGTGTTGATTTTCCCTTCGCTTATACTCTTGGCTCGAGTTTTGTAAATGCTCCTTCACCCTGCTGTGAAGTTCCTTCATCGCTTCTGCGAAATCCTCTGCACTAGCGCTCCTAGTCGCATTATGTTTTGAATCTCTCAATTCTGAAACCCCTCTTGGTTGCATCCCATAAACAATGTGGAATGGACTCTTCCCTGTGCTTCTGTTGATTGAATCATTATAAGCAAATTCCGCCTGTGGCAGAATATTGTCCCACTGGTTGTGGTGTTCTGTCACTAAGCTCCTCAGCAAGTCTCCTAAACTCTTGTTCACGAATTTTGTCTATCCATCCGTCTGAGGATGATAAGATGAACTGAACGATAAATTTGTTCCCATCTTTTTCCATAAGGTTCTCCAGAAGTGTCCTATGAACTTAGTGTCTCGATCTGAAACTATGCTCCTTGGTAAGCCGTGAAGTCGAATGACTTCTTTGAAAAATAGGTTCACAATGTGAGTTGCGTCACTGGTTTTCTGACACGGTATGAAGTGTGCCATCTTAGAAAATCTGTCTACCATTACAAAGATCGAGTCAAACCCTCTTTGTGTTCTCGGCAACCCCAATATGAAGTCCATGCTGACTGCATTCCACGGCTTCTCAAGTATGGGCAATGGTTGATAAAGTCTTGCATTCTACCTCTTTCCTTTCGAATGCTGACAAATTCTGCATCTGTCTACAAATATTTTGACGTCTGCTCGCATTCCTGGCCAAAAATATGACTCATTCAACTTTACGAACGTCTTGTCATGACCGAAATGTCTAGACAATCCTCCACTATGTTTCTCCTTCAGCAAATTCTCCCTCGTGGAGCATTTTGGAATACAAAGTTGATTACCCTTAAATAGTAATCCTTCTTGGATCATGTATTCTTCCCATTGGCTTCTATCCCTGAGGATTGGATTCTCCGCTGCTCCATATGCCTCTTTAAAATCTGGATCATCTTTGTACATGTCCCTGAGATCATCAAACCCCAGTGTATTAACTCTGAACTCTTGCAACAGCAAACATTTCCTGCTCAAAGCATCAGCAACTTTGTTAGCAATTCCATAAATATGCTTAATTACAAAAGTAAATTTCTGCATGTATTCAACCCATTTAACGTGTCTTTGATTCAACTTTTCTTGTTGAGTCACAAATTGCAAAGCATGATTGTCACTGTATAAGACAAACTCCTTCAGAATCAAATAGTGTCTCCTCTTCTTCAATGCCTGAATAATAGCATAGAACTCCTTGTCATATGTGGAGTACTTCACTTTTGCTTCATTCAGCTTCTCACTGAAGTATGTTATCGGCATGTCTTATTGACTCAAGACTGCCCCTATTGCAAATCCACTTACATCACATTTTACTTGAAATGTCTTTTTGAAATCCGGCAACACCAAAATTGGTTGTTCCGTAATTTTCTTCTTCAAAAAATTGAAGCTTTTCTCAACCTCTTCTGTCCAGTGAAAAGACTTATGTCTCTTCTTCACTGTGTCCATCATCGGTGCACTAATTCCACTGAAATTCCTGATGAACTTCCGGTAGAAACTAGCCAATCCGTGAAAACTTCTCACCTCAAATATACTCTTTGGTGATGGCCAATTCTTGATCACCTCCACTTTATCTGGATCCATCCTCAATTTATCTGCAGAAATAACAAAACCCAAATAAATGAGCTATGTCTTCATAAATGAGGATTTCTTCATGTTTATCAGTAGCTTCTCCTGCTGTAGCCTTTTCATTACTGTAGCCAAATGTTTCAGATGTTCAGCTTCTGTTTTACTGAAAATCAATATATCATCAAGATATACGATAACAAATTTTTCGATGAAATCCTTGAGGACTTCATTCATCAATCTCATGAAAGTACTCGGTGCGTTTGTTAACCCAAATGGCATGACAAGCCATTCATATAACCCTTCATTGGTTTTGAATGTTTTCTTCCATTCGTCACCTTTTCTCATACGAATCTAGTGATATCCACTCTTTAAATCAATCTTCGAAAAAAAATTTGCTCCACTCAAGCAATCCATCAGATCATCCATCCTTGGAAATGGAAATATGTACCTAATGGTTATCTTGTTGATCGCCCTTGAGTCAGTACACATCCTCCAGCCTCTGTCTTTCTTTGGACTGAGTACTGTCGGTACAGCACACGGACTCAAGCTTTCCCTGACCAAACCTTTGTCCAATAAATCTTGGACTTGTCTTTTGACCTCTTCATTCTCCTGCGGCGTTAATCTGCATGCAGCTTTGTTTGGAAAACTAGCTCCAGGTATGAGATCAATATGATGACTCACACTTATGATCGGTGGCAATGAACGAGGTAGTTCGTCCACTACTATGTCAGCAAACCCTTCCAACAGCTTATGAACCTCTTCTGGTAAATCATCTACCCTTGTACTGGTTAAAACTATCTTTGGCTTCCTAACCACAATGAATTGTGGTTCCTCTTTCTTCTTAACCTCTGTAAGAAGTTCCTTCACACTCATGAGAAGTACAATGTTGCTTACTTCAGGTTTCACCTCCTTATCTTTGATTGGAAGCAACATGTGAGTTCTCCCATTCTTCTCTAGGGTGTATGTGTTCTTTCTCCCATCATGAATCACATTTCTGTCATATTGCCATGGTCTACCCAGCAATAGATGACAAACATCCATGGGAATAACATCACAGAGTATCTCATCACTATATCCTCCTATCTTAAATTCAACTAAACATTGTTTAGTGACATTTACCTGATGTCCTTTTTGTAGCCATGAAACTCTATATGGACTTGGATGTTCAATCGTCTCTAGCTCCAACTTTTCTACCATCTCTGTAGAAACGAGATTATCCATGCTACCACTGTCCACAATGACCTTGCATACCCTGTACTTGGTTGTGCAAGAAGTCCGAAAAAGATTGTTCTTTTGTACTAGATTTTCCACCTCCTTCTCTGGTGTTAAGAGAACTTTTCGCATCATCAGCGATCTTCCGCCTTCAGCATCTTCTGCCTCAACATTCCACCTCTGCGCTTCGGCAATGTGAGTCTCTCCTTCCTCTTTCTTCTTGTCTGGACATTAATAAGACTTGTGTCCGACCTTTCCGCACGTGAAGCATTTTATCACTCCACCTCTTCCTCTTCCTCTACCTCTAGTACGAGGAAAAATGTTGTTATCAGCATACTCTCCTTTATGATCAGCATATTGCCTTCTCTGTCCAGCATATTTCCCTTTCTGTGAGCTTCCACCTCTCTCAGTTTGAGTCTGAGGTTTCTTCCCATCTTCTTTGTGTTTCTAATTTCTATCCTGGGCAACTGATTTGCCTCTGGCTTGACTTCTGCCTCAGCCTCTTTGACCTTATTTTCGGCTCATCTTCTCTTCAGCTTTTAGAGCCATCTGATAAGAATCTTCCACCGTTTGGATGGTCATCATGCTCATCTCATCCTGAATGTCATATCTCAGGCCATTCATGTACCTGGAAACCTTTTCATCATCGCTTTCCTGATGACCTGCCCTGATGTTCAGCCTGTAGAATTCTTCAGTATATTCCTTCACTGTCATCAGCTTCTGTCTCAAATTTTGCATTCTTCGAAACAGAGTAATCTGGTAATCCCTGGGAATGAATTTTTCCTTCATATTCTCAATCATCCTATCCCAACTCTTGATTTTCTGCTTGCCTTTGCAGCGTCTTTCAGCTTGTAGTTCATCCCACCACAATGTTGCATGTCCTTTCAATCTTGTGACAGCATGTTTGACCTTCTTGTCTTCCTCAACATCTTCATAGTCAAAATAAGTGTCCATAGCTCTAATCCAGTCTAGAAGCTCTTCAGCATCCAGGTTTCTCTCATATACTGGGATGTCCATTTTTTCCCTGGCACCAATCCTTGTGACAGCTCTAATCAAGCGTTCATTTGCGGCATCTTCCGCTGAAATTTCTTTTTCTTCATGTTCAACTTCATTTTCACTTTCGGAATCACTAAGATCCCCAGCACCAACTGTGCGCCTTTGTGTTGTCTCCATGTCCTCAATTTTGGCTCGTAAATCATGCATTTCTCTTGCCATGGCTGGGTCAGGCATCTGCCTACCTCTTCTTCTTGGTATTTCCCTTTCCTCTGGTGGATCAGGTGTTTGCCTGTCCCTTCTTCTTGGCGGCATGGTAAATCTTCCTTTTCCTTGCTACAGCAAGCAAAGAAACCTTTATGTGCTCTGATACCACACTTGACGCAGAACCCCTTCTCCTAGATCCGCAGATCAGGATCTGCGCAGGATATTTTTCTCTCTTCTGGCCCAAAGTGCTCAACTGGCTCTTCTATTTCCCTTTCGGAAAATCTGCACCCACAACAACCTTGAGAAATTTCCCCTTATACTTCGGAAGATCGGACTTCGCATTTTCGCGAGTCCTGTGGCCAAGTGTCTTGTCTTCTCAGACCCCTGAAACCTGAAATTCTGACACTTGGCCTTTCCTCCCTCTATCTCGTCTTTCTCCTTATCACAATTTCGGAACTTCTGTTCCCGAAATGTGTGGGTCTCCTATCTTCAGGATTTGCGAAATGTCGAACCTCGATAAGCCGATGGACTTTCCTATCAGGATTTTCCCCGAACTCTTGGATTTCTGCCATGCGTCCTCCTATGATGGGCGGTCCTCAATCATTTCACAATTTCACGAAATCAAATGCCGAAATTCTTCGCATTATGTCCTCTTGATCCCCAAAGTCCCGACATGTGAAATACCGACGGACTCTTGATCACCGCCACGTGTCTCAACAGACGGACGGTCCTTATTCAGTTCGGAATTTCGCGACTTGTGATTCCCCGATGTCACAATTTCTCTGTCAACTCGAAACCCCGATAGCGGAAATACCGATGAGTTCTTGATCTCCGCCACGTGTCCTAATGAATGGATGGCTCAGATCAAATCCGGGGTTTTCACTATGAAGTGACCCGATCTCCTGTCCTCGAGACTTCTGATATCCCAAATTCCAAAGTCTCGATATCTCGATGCCTTTCGGGACTTTTGCTCTGCTTGCGAGGGTTTAAACCCCGTGCAACTCTTGTCAGATCCCACGACTGACAGGTATCTAAGTGAGGTCCAACAGCTCACGATCTCTTGAGCTTGAACCTTTAGAAACATTCGTAGCCCCCTTGCTTATCTTGTCAGATCGGATGACTGGCGGGACTTCGCAAATTCTCTACGAAGAATTTCGACCGTCCGTCTCTTCCCTTGAGAACTTCCGCGAAATTTAAACAAAATATTTCTCTGCGTGGAACTTGTCCTCCTGCAGCACGACGTCGTTGCACCTCCTTTCAATTCTTCAAGGCACTTAGCCTCTTTCTTCCCTTCGACGACTTCGAAGGTTCGAATCCTTCTGATATTTTCCACGATTTCGAGTCTTTCAGGAAAAAATCTTGTTGGCACTCCTTGCGGCAAACCTTCAAACACTTTCAAGTGTTGAACCCCCTTCGACTCTGTGCACTCCCTGCAGAAACAGTCTCTCAACAAGTCATTCAGGTTACAAACCCCTGAAGCTTCACTCGGCCTGCGCACACTTTGCACAGCTCCTGTGTCTAACTGTACTTTTGAGGAAATGAGAACAAAGCTATCCTATCTGAGCTTTTAGAGACAAACCTCCGAACCCTTTGTCAACACACTCCTTGCGGACAATTTAACTGCACTCCTTGCAGGAACTCTCGCTCAGACAGAGAAACAATTGAAACTCATTTCCTAACTCTTTCTCTCTCAGACTTCAAACATAATCCTGAAATCATTCATACACAGCATAGAAAGAAAATGTATAACAAAAAGAGTAAAACCATGAACATACCATTCAGCATACACATACAAGAAACAAATACAATGCCATGAATTTTAATCGGAGCTCTTTCTATTAATTCAAATCTCTGTACATGGGTGGTTTTCAAACACAGTTTCTCTACTCTGGCTCTGTATGGTCTTCTCTTGCTAATGTTCTTCACTATTATACAATAATACAATGAGGGTGTCTATATCCGTTTTCCCTCCGCTCCTAAAATTGTCTAATCTGAGAATTCAAAGCTACCTCCTAACATTAACTAACATAAATTCCTTCTTAGTCCTTCAGATGAGAGCGGGTCGCTCAAGGTCTGATTACAATCTATAAGTATGTCTCTCCTTAACTATTACATTTATGTTTGGCGCATCCATCTTCAAAAGTTTTTGAACAATTCATCATGTGCCCAAAATGCGTTGGCACTTGCCCCACGCTCGCTTGACATTGGCGATGCTCCTACATCAATCTGGGATGAAATCAACACAGCCCCCATGAAAAGATACATCGAAGAATGGTTCCAACTCAGAATGGAAAGCCTCGTCCAGGAAGGGAAACAACCGATCAATAGGAGTCCATTGCCCATCGACGACAGCAACAAAAACGCATCCCCTTCATAGTAAGTCTATACTGCCATCTTGTTTTGTTTATCATTCCATTTTAAGTCTATGTTGTCATCTTATTTTCTTTATCAATCCACTTATGTCCTCTTTAAATAGAAAATTGTAACCAAAGACTCATAAGTTCCAATTTCTTCTTTTCAGGTCTTCCTTTCTACCATCGCACACTTCTTTCGACGTTCCTAATTCTTGTACTTATTTCTTTTTATGGTCCGCGGGAGCCTCAATCCCAATCTATATGACAAACGCATTTAAATTTCCACAAACATGTAACAGACATTATCAATTTTTGTTAAATTTCAAAGAAAACTGATTCGAAAATGTCCTTATTGTATACTAAACTTTGGGTTTCCAGGAACCTTCTTGTTTGTTCCAAAGAAAACTAATTCGGACATGCTACATTTCTTGTCTCCTATTGTATGCTAATTTTTGGGTCTTCAATGACGTTGATGGTTTAAATGTTGATGTAATTTCTTGATATATGTAACATCCATTATTTATTTTATAATAAGTTTCTATAGTTCGCAAGCCCTCTTCTCAATTTGTATATCGCGGAACTGTCGATGGTTTTTGTAGGACACGGAACAACAGAGGCCCATTTTTGAAACCGCCAGCCCGACAACCCGCGATCCAAAGACTTGCTAATTATGGAATGAGCAGTCCTTCCATGCTCTATAAAACATGTGCAAAGAAAACTAATTCGGCAATGCTATATTATTTTTTTCCAAAAAAAACCTTAGTTTTAAAGCAAAGTAATTCGGTGCAACATATGTTATTACTATTCTATTATATAACAGACATTATTAATTTCTGGTAAATTTCTATAGTCCACAACTATGCCTCTCATTTTGTATATCGCGGAACAGTCGGTGCTATTTGTAGACCACGGAACATCAGACACCCAATTTTCAGCGCGCCAGCCCGAGAACCCGCGATACAAAAACTGCCTATGTATGCAATGAGGGCTACAAATTTCATATCTATAAAACTAAAAATCTACTTTATACAAATGCATATTTCGTATGTATAATTTATTTACTAAATATCTACTTTATACAAATACATTGTTCGTATGTATAATTTATTTACTAAATATCTACTTTATACAAATACATATTTCGTATGTATAATTTATTTATTTCTGATGACTTTCTATGTCCTAGTTTTAAAAATAACCAGTTCAGTAATGCTAAATTTTTTGTGTCCAACAACCATTCAAACATTGATATTTTTTTATATTTTTTCAAGAAGAACTAATTCAGGAATACTATGTTCTGCACGTAAACCACATGTATTTCAACTTTCTAGCCACCTGCCTGTACTAGGTCACATTTACTCCCATACCAACCTGGCAAGGACTACACTGCCATGCAACACTTGTTTGAATGTGTGTTTCGTGCCACTATTATTTTTTAGATATCGCTATTTAATAGTCCTACAAAATTTTATTAAAAATTAAAAATGTTTTTTTTAATAAAATCTTCTTACATGCAGGTCAAAAATTTTGATTGTAAAACAATAAGTCCATTTAAAAAATGATCTAAAAATAAAAATGTTAAACCATTTTTTACATGTTATGTTTTAGGTAGATGTTATGTTTTCATGTTGATTTGATAGGGAATTTAGGGAATCTTTGAAAATTTTCTTAACGTTTTTATTTATGTGGTAAAGTTCTTGTCTCATTTGTAACAATGTTATTTTTATTTTTTACATGTAATCAAGTGATCCAGATTGGATCATTATATTATTTTTCATCTATCTCGATGTTTTTAAAGTGAAAAAAAAATGTTTTTAGAGTGAAAAAAATTGGAGGAATCATCTTGCAGGGTCATTTTAGTGGTAGTTCCCATTTTTTAAATTGGGGTCTGAAACCTTCTAGAGCTATTTTGAGGCATTAAAAGGTGTTTCTTGGGGTTTTGGTGTATGAAAGATGTGCCCACCCCCTTAACGGTGCTCTGCACTCTAAGACCTTTCCAACAGTGCAGACCATGCGTCAATCGAAGCTCATGTGCAAAAGTTATGCCTCATGCAAGTTGACCTATCTTGTTGACCACCATGGTACGAGAGGATGCCACGTCATCCCCTGTTACTGGTGCATATGGGGCTAGCCACGTGAGGACTTTCAAGAAGAATATAGAAGGTTCAAAACCTTGTCACAATTGAAGGTTGAGGAAGTCAAAACCCTAACCCTAGACGGCTATTGGGCAATTTTAAATACCGGGCCACTAGGAGGAGAAGGGGTTCCATTCTATGTTATTGTATTTTTTTCCATAGCATAGTAGAACAACTGGGAGTGGGAAATTAGAGAGCATAACAGAGGGATTTAATGTTCTGTAGAATCCTAACAGACCACAGGTCTCAAGTAACTCTATAGAGAGTGCATTCTCCTTTGTACTTGCATTATTTCCATACTAGAGAAAAGAGAGCAGAGCAGCCTCACCTTCTAGCTGGGATTTCTCCCGTAAGGGTTTTCGAGAGAAAAACTTTGTTTTATTTTGTGGATGGTGTGTGATTGTATCTTACTATTCTCTGTTTTCTGCATTTTATCTATTTCATGCATAAGTAGAAAGCAGTAACTAAATATTTTGGAATCTAAAGCAATTTAACCTTCATAGTGTAGATTTTAGTTTTATTTATCAGATCTGTTGTGGCGAACTGTTCCAGTGGAATATCCATGACAGTTTATAGATCACCCAACATCCCATCCTCCAACTTGTAAGCAAGGATAAGATATTCCTCATGGCTCACGACCTTTACAACAATTGACTCGTGAAGAGAGAAACATGTCACAAGAAGGATTTGAACCTAGGTGGGAAGGATAAAATTTCTCCTCCCTAAAAAATCAATCTAGACCCAGATGAAATTGCAATAATATCAGTATACGCAAATGCATCCCTTTACCCCCAAGAGGGTGAATATGTAGGTGTGTGAGGAAGGAAAGGAAACTACCTCTCGAGTCTTAATTTGATGTGAAATTGATATTTAAAATGTCGAACAAATGTCAAACAAACATCAAACATGACTATCCTTAATGTTGAAGTGATCTCAATATTGTAGTGCCCCGTATTCAATGTCTACAACGTTGATTACACGTCGAAAAAATGATAGAACCACATCAAAAGTTCTTCATTTCATGTACATTATTCGTCAGCTAACCAAAACTACTTCAACATTAGATCAACCTTTGATATATCTATGCAATGCGAAAATTTTTATTTTTGAAAGCATTGGAGAAGCCTTATACATCGAATATCTAACATCTAGCCAATGTAAATGCTAAACATTCTAATATAGTTTGACATTTGAGACATTGAATGAATGCCAAAAAATGGACGTGTAATTATACTAAACATCAAATAACCGACGCTACTCTTTTTTCGATTAAAAAAAATAGTTATAACTAGGTCATCTCCTTTCAACGTTGTCTTTGTTCAATTTCAAACATGATTCAATATGTGGGTCACTATACTTACAACACACTTACAATCTTACATTCAAAACTTATTTCTATTAAAAAAATTACTCCCATCTCCATCCGTAGGTAGTAATGTACAACTCCCAAGTTTGTCAACCCATAACTATATTTTAGACTTATCATCAACTTTGATACAATAGTGTAGCACATTGCTTAGATTGGTCATCAACTTTGATACAATAGTGTAGCAAATTGCTTAGATCGGTCACTAGTATAGTGTTTTATTGACTATTTTAGATTCTTGTGGACATCGAACATATCATTATAAAGTAGAATATTACAATTTCATAAATTTATTTACATCTCCTCCAACATAATCTAAGACCATATTCTTATTATACCTGCCGATAGGCTGGTATATAGTGTTGAGTTAGTGTTGACTAACTATTAATCAATGGTTGACCATAAAATATGTAACCATTTTACCAAATTTTTACCAAAGATTTGATAAATAATATTTTCAGTTAAATTTTAAATGTGATTTATCTCATATCTTATTGGCCAAAGACTTTAAAGTCTTATTACAGCCTTCGCTCCTTCCAATGCAATTGTAATAAATATTTCATCCATACTTCCTGACAACAGTTTAAGATGAATTAAATCGTTACTCTGCTTCTTCCTGCCAGTTGTTTCAGACACTGAGTTGCTTCTGCCACTACCGACCATGAACCAGTCCTTCTTGCATCGACCTCTCTGCCTCCTCGAAGCTCCCAACGTCAGTGTGTAAGTGTGGCTTCCTGCATGAAGTCCTTTCTATCCACCTATTATTTTTAATTGCTTCAGTACCTATTTCTACACTGGAAGATTACCGTGAGATGTCGTTGTGGGTTGTTGGTGCGACAGGGGCTCCAAACGATACGTTGTTCAGTCCGATACCATTGAGCACTTTTACCATCAATCTATGCAAATTTCAAAACATGTCATTCGATTTTTTTAAATAAAACATTTATATATAATTAACATTTAATATTTTTATCTATATTATTATCATGTCAATGTACTTTACTTTGGATATGTGTATATCAATTCTTAAAGCTTGTTCATATATATTTAATATTTAAGTTAGTTCTCTATCTTATTTAAGATATATTATTATCATGTCAATGTACTTTACTTTGGATATGTGTATCTCAATTCTCAAAGCTTGTTCATATATATTTAATATTTAAGTTAGTTCTTTATCTTATTTAAGATCATTGCTTATCTTATTAGCACGGTTATTTGTTGTGAATCACTTCTTAGGTCTATGTTGTGTTTAATGTAACTTGTGTTTCTAGCATTGTGAAACTCCAAACCTGTTTTACATCTACCATTGTTTTTAGTGTCGACATATGCTTCAGTGGCAATGTAATAGTAATCCTTCTATGATTTGTTGTTTTACTCTTTTCACGTTCATATAATTTATACCATATAATTTATACTTCCACAAGTTTTCCATTGTACCAACAATTGCAAGGAGCTCCTACCACATAATTGTGTCAACTATTGCAAGGAGCTCCTACCACATAACATTGTTATAATATTTGATATTTCTCTTATAATATTTGTTATTTATGACTATTTCGGCAGGTATAGATGCTATCACATAGCCTTGTTTATATGACAACTTGTTTTTTTCCTTGCAAAACCATACATTACAAGGCCAAAACCACAAGAAATATTCTACTAGCCTTGCCTCCATGCTAACATGGAGAAAGACATTAAGGGATGTGACATTTGGACCATTCCAAATTCAACAAATGAGAAATAGGGGTTATTATAGACACCTTCCCCATGGGATTCTATCTTTGTGGATTTTTTAATAGGCCTCTCAAGCATGCACATAAAAATGATGAACTCTTTTTTTTTTTTTTTTTGTGGCTCTATCAATAAATGATCCTTGTATTATATTAGTTAGAGCATTGACTCAATCCAGGACATAATGAAACATTTATTTAGGGCCCACATATGGGCCAATTTTGGGTTGCCTACACCCAATGTCAATGATAGAGACCCTAGATTCATCTCTCTATTACAAAAATCTCTTTAGGGCATGCTTGACATAAAGATTGGCATGTCTATAGCCTTTCATATTCTAATTGACAAACACTTGGAGATGATGAAATGAACAATTATCCGCTTGTTGCAAATGAAAAATCATCAGAATTATTGTCATTATCCCTTACAAATCACATGTTTAACCACCTCAAATGTTCTTTGTGAATGGAATGTATGGTACATGGACCTTGCTAACATACAACTCAATAATGTCACATGTTATGGGAAACTATGAGACGACATACATTCCATGTCAATCCTTCCTAGAAACATGGTCCCAACTAATATTAATTTTTCCATAAAACATGTTATCATATTACTATTAGCCACACTAATCTTTGATGTCTTCTATGACCATATCGATAGTAATATGATGAAATGACACCTTCTATCTCATGCTAGCAAAAAAATTAAAAGACAACATGAGAGACATGATAACGCAATGGGAAAGCTACACCACATCAACAATACTGGATCACGCTTAGACACTAAATTTGAGAGACCATCTCTCTCTCTTAGTAGTGTCTCCATTAACAATAAATTTATCCTAGTGGTCAACTACTGAATTTACCCAATATAAATCTCTCATGAACTTAAGTAAGTATGTTAATAAATATTTAAGATTATAGTGAAGTTGTTTTGAAGATGGTGTGGTGTCCCTCTCAGCATCTCCAACCATGGGATAGGTAGCCACAAAACTATCCATTAAAATCATGTCCCTCAAGAGACCGGTTCACCCTAGACACAATGGAGAAGTTCTCCTAGGGAAGTCTTGAATTAATTAAATATATGAATGATAAAAAATAATAAAATGCAGTAGAATACAACATGGAATAACAAATTTCATGGCAACCATGATCACAACTACACATTCACAATTATAGATCACAACTATACAAAATTTACAACAACCAATCACAACTACACATCCACTTTTGTTAAGTGTTTCTAATAAAAATGAAATGAGGAAAGTTTTTCCATTCAGACAAACAAGTGATAAATCTGAACCAACAATCACAAGAGTTATTTACAACTTGTAAGACCGTATTCCATAACATGAGAAGGAATATTTTTCTATACGCTTTCAGGGTAGAGTAGAGCATCCCTACAAATTGCTATCAATGATTGTACCTTCAATCCCAATGACCTTTTTTTATCATCTGTTGAGCATTTATAAAATTATCTTATCCTATCTTATACTTTTAAAGGGAACAAAATACTAGACATGCACTTGGGATTTACTATCTATTAGAAAGAAGGAGTTCTTGTATATATCAACTTGAAATGTATATTTTTATGTTTTGACCATAAACATATCTTTGTCATGTATTTCCTAAGTAGAGTGATACCTTAATTATTGAGGCACTCTTTCATGGTATTTTTTGGAGTATAAGAGATGTGGCCCATAAATATTCTATTACACTTGAATCATGGTTTCTGAAAATAAAAATCTTATATGTTGATGAATTAAATGCATCTCCTCCATTTTTTCTTTTGCATGAGGCATGTGAGTGAAACCTAGAGCATTATCGCGGGACTCAAAACTAGACACTAGAATACCTCAAGGGATAGTAAAGTGCATTGAGTTAGTGTTCCCAACCATCCTAGAAGAGACTAGAATTGTGTAAATATCTTTCCACCCAAACTTAGAGTCCTAATCTTGGCTCACCCTCGTTGTGGGGCCTTCTCTCCCAAACATGTGAATTGCACCTCAAGCTTGTACAAAAGGGGAATGAAGAAGTAATAAAAATAAGGTTTTATTTCAAATGCAATGTAACAAACAAATAAGCATGATAGAAGAAAAAAAGGCTTTCCAACTAGCAAACTAAAAGCTCAATTCAATTTTCCTCAATCCCTCTTAGTTCACAAAACTCCAAGAAATATCCATGAAAGAACTTTGTAATGAACCAAATACTTAAAATATCATAACAGAATAGAAGTACGCACTATGTAGAGAATGTGTGTGTGGACCACAACTCCAATATAAATAAGTTATACAATAACTCCTTAAAGAATAGGAGAACCTCCTCCACATAACCAAATACATTTATACATCACAATTCACCTATATACAATAATGAATACATGATCTCTATATATACCTATTTACACCTACACATGAGGCCCCTTTACTATAAGGCCAACCCTATTACATATATATATGTACACACTACATGTACATTTAGGCCCATATATGCCCCCCCTTGGGGTCATATCATATACATTTAGCCCCATATATGCTCCCCTTGGGTCATAACATAGTACCCTCTTTCAAAAAGCTTTGTCCTCAAAGCTTTGCAATTAAAGGCTTCACATGTGATGAAACCAAGTAATATGGTTTTCTTATGCTCTTGCTTTCTTCTTTCCATTGATGATGATCCATCCATCCAAAATCAATTATTTTTGGTCGTAATCCTTGGTGGCTAGTCGTAGCATAATTTTATTTCCCTTGATTCCATGTATTGTTGTTGAAGCTTCTCCAATTTGTAGTAGATGTTGGTTTATGATAATATGTAGTTGAATAATGGTTTTGTGATTCCTTGTTCCATGAATATTGACAAGTCTTCCATCTTCTTCCTTGATAATGTTGATATCGACCTTCTTTTCTTCCTTGAAATCTTTCCTGGTAATGACAATGTCGATATGGTTTCACATTTGACGATTTTCCTTCACTCTGCACATGCATTTCATCTATATTATTTTCAGAGACAATGGAATCCTATATTCTCGTTGCTTGGTCTTTGATTGTTCTAGCTTTGGAGATAATACCATCATATTTGGCATATACATCATGTAGATGAAGTTCAACTTCTTCAAGTATCTTCTGGTGACCTTCTTGAATCTTGTCTTCTTTCTCCTTTTGAAGCATCAATGTCACCCAATTTATCAAATTATGATATCTTTCTTCAATTTTGGATTGCATTTATAATTTTACCTCATCATTATTTAGGGATTCATGAACCTTCTTGCAAATTTCCTCTTCAAGTCTATTGGTAGATTCTTCATTCAAGATCTTGATTTCTTCTTGATTTTGATAATTCCCATTTTCTTCTTTCCATCTCTTAACCTCATCCAATTGTTTTTTATTATGGTTTCGTAATCTACATATCTCTCCAACTTTCTTTTTCAATTCTTCCCTTGACTCCTTTTTTTCCCACATTCATTTGTTAGTCTTTTCTTGTTTTAATTTTTGAACTTCTTTAACTAGTGCTTCATTAAGAATTTGTATCTTAGATAGCTCATCACCCTTCTTCTTGATCTCTTCCTTCACTTCGTTTAACTCATCTTGAATTATACACATCTCCTCCATTTTTGTCTCCTTGAGCCATTTATTTGAGAAGAGTTTTTTAAATTCTTCCCATGTACAGTTCCATCTAGTATCCTGATCAATACTCTTCCATACCATACCATATTTTGCTACCAACCTCAACCATTCCATAGGATTGATTTCATATTCATCTTCATCTCCTGTAAATTTAGGTAATGCCATTGATTCTTAAGTGAGGTCTGACCATAATCCTCAACTTCCAACCTCAGTATATGAAGGATAATGATCTCAATTAGTTATAATCCTTGTTCCTATATAAGATTATATGTTTTCTCTTTCCAATGGCTTTTGAATAAGCTCAATCAGGCATCCCAATCAAAAGTTATGATAGTTTTAAGTAAACATACCTTTGAAACCCTAATTTGGAGTCTACCCTCCTAACCGTCCTTCCTTCTGATGTATTTCTGAAATTTCAACCCCTATCAGTCTGAAATTTCGACATGTAGTAGTCTAAAATGCCTTCCCTGCAATGCCATAGTTCTGACCAAAATTGGGTGTGTCAAATGAAAGCTATGGTAACTTTCCCAAACCTTGTTGAATTTTGGCATATTCTAGAGAGATAACGTGTACATAATGTCACACGTCCAATATTGGATAACTAATTTTGAAATTCGCACCCAAAATACTATGGACTTTCCTCTTTCCAATGTAATTGGTCTCACTGAATTTTAATCCTCTATGAAGAATATATAATTGTTTTACCCGAAACATATGTTTGAGACTAGTTATATGACTAATCAAAAACCCTATCTTCCATAGGGTGTATCTCCAAAAGTATAACGAACCAAAAGCTAAAATTTGTACCACATATACCTTGATATGTCTTCTAAACAGACTCCAAGTTTCACTATCTGAAGTGGCCCCAAAAACAAGTTATAGTGAAAATTCCAAGATGACTTTCTTGAGGAAACAAAAACCTAAGAGCAATGTTATGATACCAAATGTAATGAACCAAATACTTAAAATATCATAATAGAACAGAAGTACACACTATGTACATGAGCATGGAGCACAACTCCAATATAGATAAGTTATACATTAACTCCTTAAAGAATAGGAGAACCTCCTCCACATAACCAAATACATTTATATATCACAATTCACTCGTCTACAAAAATGAATACATGATCTCTATATATACCTATTCACACCTACACATGAGGCCCCTTTACTACCAGGCCGACCCTATTACGTATTTATTTACACATTACATGTACTTTTATGCCCATATATTCCCCCCTTGGGGTCATATCATATACATTTAGCCCCATATATGCTCCCCTTGGGTCATAACAAACTTTCCACAATTTTGTTTCTTCAAAACCATTCTAGGCACTTAATAAAATCATTTTGAAGTGAATAGCTTCAACTTCTATTCCGCCTTTACATGATTATGTTCACAACATATAACTTCAACTTCAAGAGAAAAGTGTTGGGATCTTCAGTTGTGTTTCAATAGAATAGTGGTTATGCATTAATAGGGAAGATTTTTCACTTATGTTAGAATCATCATTTATTGATAGGCCCATAATAAAGACAATTGCATTTCTATTTGTGACATTGTTTTGATTTTTAAGCATAGGGTATGAAAGGTATAAGTATTTAAAATCTCTTCACAAGTTAAATGAGATCCTCCTTTTTCTCCAAGGAGTGGTGGCATCTTGGTTGATCTCGAAATATTTATATGTTATGATCTCAGAATTCTTATGTAAAAGGTTGTGAAGAACATGTCCTCCATAATAATGCCAAAAATGTTGGATGAGATTCAAAAGGTTCTAAAAGTAAGCACTTAGTGTGTTCATTTGGACCCTGGTCAATATGTTAATCTAAGAGCATAGGTTTGTGACATTACTTATTGTTCATGTATATTTGGAAATGAGAAAACTATGTTATTTTGAAAGGGAATTGTAGTTAATGTAATTCTATCACTTAACACATGTTAATCTAGAAACATAGGTTTGTGACATTACTTATTATTCATGTATATTTAGAAATGAGAAAATTATGTTATTCCAAAAGGAAATTGTAGTTATTGTAATTCTATCACTTAACACATCTTCCACTAATTCTTCAACATAACCATATACTAACATATAGAAATCTGAATAAATTTTATTGGGTCTTACAAAATAAAAGAGAAAAAAAGCTTTATATAAATATATAAAAATTTCTATGATTCATGCTCTTTATTGTGTCTTTCAAAATAAAAGAGAAAGAAGATTTTATATATAAATATATAAAACTTACAATAGGTCATGCTCTCTTGGGCTAATGCCCTTTTATTTACATTACTTACTAATCCTAATGTACCACATATTCTATGTGACTGATAATGGAGTCATGCTATCATCATGAGTTGGTGAAGGTGAAAGCAAGCCTCCACTTTCACCATATGAAGCTGAAGTGGCAACTTTGTTGACATTTGTTTCAAACATCTTGGTGCCAAAACTTTTTATTTCATAATTTTTTATTTCATGTCAAAAAGGTCTTCAAGATACATAAAGGTAGTGATAAGCACTTCAAGATACATAAAGGTAGTGATAAGCACTACATGATGCATCCACATGCAGTCCCATCAATGAGGTAGTGGACAAGCACTCATGATGGATCCACATGCAGTCCCATCAATGAAGTATATGATACACATCGCATTCCTTTGAGGAGAAATTTAACTAGAAACTAAGTGGTTGAACATATTTTCTTGCCATAATGCAAACCTGCAAATGAATAGTATGAATGCCAATTTAAAGGATCATATGGCCTTTATCATGCAGTATACATGTCCAAAGCTAGGAAATTTGGCAGCTATACAAGATCTAGAATCCAAAACCCTAAAGATTTAGGGGCTTGGAATCCAAGGATAAAAACTACAAGGTATATGAAGAAACTCAGAATTTAAATGGTACAAGAAGAGTAGAGAATTCTAGGGATATAGGGGTCCATGAATTCCAAGATCTAAGGTTCTATTGATTTTGATATATTCCAGGAAGTGATTCCATGCCCAAGAAGACCACAGCCAAACAAGGGGGAGGAAGTGCATGACAAACATTCCCATCACAAATTATTCTCAGGCTTTGGATTTTATTATCGGATTGATAGGAAGTTGATCAAATCATATGATAATTAGCAAGGGAAATTGTTGCTGGAGGGGCAGCATGAATGTACACAAAATCCATACTTTGACCAGGAGGGAGTGACTTTAACCACTTAGGAAATGAATACAAATTGTTGGCATCTGGTTTGGAGAGACCCCATAAAGGACCATACAGTCTTTGAATAGAGAGGTCGAGAGTTGCCAGTGTCTGGTGTGGAGATCTATTAGTGATAGATGCAACATATCTGTAATAAGTATTTCCTGACTGACTCCAAGAACTCGTGAGCCTCTGCGAGATAGCCAGCCTAACATCCTCTGCAGATTGTGAACAATAAAGCAGTATCAGTACTGTTTTTGTATTGAACAATCACCAAGGCATTATTATAGCAGCAGTTGCATAGTTTCACCCCACATTATTGCTTGAAAATCAGAGTGTTTTCATAGCACAATCAACACTTTTAGTTTTCACCCCACATTATTGCATGAAAATCAGAGTGTTTTCATAGCACAATCAACATTTTTAGTTATTTTCTCAATTATTTACAAACAATTATTTATTTCGGTAAACTACCACTAAGTGCAAAAAAATTAAGGCACTAGGACAGTAAAACATAAAAACTGTATAAACTAATATTTTAAATTTTAAATTTTAGTAGAGTTTAACTGTAAAATTCAAAACTATTATTGATTTTTTCCCCTGTTTGGCCAGGATTGAGTTTTTTTTATGTGACACTGCATTATTTTACCAGCATTGCTTTTATATTTTTTCCATGGCTCATTTCTGCTGAAGTTGAATTGTGGTTGCCAAAATTTAAGATTAGGAGAACTTACTCTGTGGGAAAGTAGGAGAAGGAGAACTCTGTTTAGGTGCAGGAGAGGGCTTTGGCTTTGGCTTTGGCTTCGGAACTGTAGTTGGAGCAGAAGATCCTGAACCTGATCCAGGCTTAGGCACATTGACTGCCAGTAGAACAACCATTAATAGCATCACCATCAACATGACTGAAACAAACTGAAACCAAATTAATTTCGTCCTATAAGACAATAATACCTGGGAGAAGCTGGTTGTCTCCAGCATTTCCACCTTGAAGTCTAGCTAAAATTCCCACGATTGGACCATTGTTGTAGGTTGCAGGTTCTGTTTGCTCATAGTTGTCTCTTGCATCTGCAAAGTTATCATTGTGATCAGGTCCTCCAACAACAGCCCCAACTAAAACATTCGGATCATTTCCTTGGTGGTCGAACCATGTGGCATATCCTCCTCTGCAACTAACGAATGATGAATCTTCTTTGTATGATACAATGGAGGAAGCTCTATGATGAACCTGGCGAGGATAGTTTGGACCATATCCCACCATGTAGCTTGTAGCTCTTGGGTTGTCACCAAGTATGTAATCAACCTACAAGAACATGGTTTTAGCAAAAGGACTGAATAGGAATTAAGGCCTTTTAGATCTTGGAATCATTAATTTATCTTAGTGAGTAGAGTCCATCAACTAAACATAGGTTCCCAGATAAATTTTAGCCCATCATGGGTTTTATAACTACTATACCTGCGACTTAACCAATGCTAACAGTTGAGATGGATCCACTTCTCCACCGGGGCATTGCAGTTGCTTGCCAGCAGAAGACAAATAATCAGAGTAGACTGTGAGGAGGAATGAGGCACTCGTCACAAAATGCATGTTGTTCCATTTCTGCCAATACAATAGCCCACCTGAACAGCCAATGAAGTACTCCTTTAGTCCACTTTGTGGCTTGCAATCAAGATTATGTATTCTCTAAGTCAGATTGATGAAACCAAACCTGATGTTCGTTGTACATTGTAGCCATTCTTCTGAAGGCACGCACACATGAAATATTCAGCTTTTTTTTGGTATTGCTGCATTACTGCCTTGTTTTGTCCACCCCTGCCTTGCATGAAGAACTGATCACAAACCAGAGACAATGTCAATTGTCCATTCAATTTCTATCTAAACTAATTGAGTTGATTAACAGCCCTATCTGGCCATTGGCATTGAGGCCTGCATTGTAAGCTGATGGCAAATACTACTTATAACTAGATAAAGTTCACTGGATATATTGAGATTTCAAATCATGATCAAGTGTTGCAAAGTCACAACCATTGGAAAATTGGTTAATTGATTGATAACAGACTCTGACCTTGGCTGCAAGCACTTGGACCCCTGCATATTTATTATCCCAATTGAATTCATTCATGGCCCACGTTGCCCCATCAAGTGGACTTGCATTGTCAATCATGTAGTTCAAGTAGTACTGATCTTCTGTTGCTTCATGAAGCCATGCGGCTGCCCACAGCAGTTCATCCTACACCAGGCATACAAAAATATCCAAACCCAGGTCGGAGATCTATTTTTCATGCACCAAATTACACTAACTTCCATAGAGTTGAAAAGAACTTACAGCATATCCACTAATTGACCCATAATACTTTCTCACAACGGTGATACTGCTGTCATACTTTCCTCGGTACTTGTCAGCGAACTCAAAAAGCTGCAAGATTCTCCCAAGCAATTGAATATTAAGATATTAGATTAGAATAGAGCTTACTCATTACAGTTATTCAATCGGGATTAATGCACTTGATTTTAAATTGTATGGATCAGAGCAAATTACCTGTTTAGCGTGGCCCAGAAGCTCATTAGAGTAATCAGGATTAGATTGTCTGAATACTATTGAGGCAGCTGCCATTGCAGAAGCAGTTTCTCCCGCAAGATCTGATCCAGGATTGTTAGTGTCAATCTTGTAGGCATGTCTTGGTGTTGTCATATCTTCTGGCCTCTGCCAACAGTAATGGTCGGAGTTGCCATCGCCAACCTGAAAACAGATTAAAGGTGATGATGAGCACGTTAATTGACAAAAGTTCAAAGTTATTGTAATACTTCATGAGGTCCGGATAGATCCAAGCTTTACTCCCATGATGAAGAAAAACCTACCTCCCCATATAATACATTTGGCTCACTATGAGCTTTTAGGAGATAATCCGTGCCCCACTGAATGGCTTCCATGGCGTAACCCAACTCTCCGTTGTCAGCCAATTGTTTTCCATACTCAATCACACTCCAGGAGAGCATGGTGATAGTGTATGCCATTGGAAGACCAAATTTCACATTGTCACCTGCATCATAGTACCCTCCAACCAAATCGACCTGTCCACATTTCATCATGAATTTCAGCAATTAGACTACTACTATCACTTCACTCTCACAAGAGTCTACAAACAAAATTACAGTTCATCTCAAAAAATTGTATCGATTTAGACGAGAACGTGACATAAAAATCAGTTAGTGCATTAAGCAAAGCACATTTAAGCAAGCTAAAACTACAGACCCCATTAGCGAATCCATCATGGAGTCCAGAATCAGCTCTCCAATTGGCCCTCTGAGTGGCAGGAAGCTTTCCAGATCTCTGAGCTTCATAAAACAGAATGCTCTTGCTCAAGGCCTCACCATAGTCATGCCCTGCTGCAACACTCCCCACTGACAATAGAGCCAATAGTAACAGAGAGTATAATGTAGCCATGGTTACACAGAATGGGATCGCCAAATGAATGGTCCTCTGCGAGAAATTATGCCCTTCAACCACCCAATTCACAGATCTCCTAGCTTCAGGACCTACAAAGGCTTAACAACTGCAGTTGCCATGAGAGCAAAGGCCACTGTTCTAAGCAGTGTGTATGTGTCTGTGATGTAGTGTTACGTATATATAAAAATGCAGCTAAAGAAAAAGCTAAATCAAAGGATATTCCTGGCTTCCAAACCACGGTAGGAATCCTTTTACAGAAAGTACCAGTACTACAGTGGCTTGACAGGCTGATGCAGATCTGGCCTTCTCAAATCAATGGTGGAGGAGAAATCAAGCAGGAGAAAAGATAACGAAACTCTCTAAAGTGAAGTTCTGATAGGAAGAGTATAAAAAAAAGAGTTATGCTTGTTCAACACAACAACTATAATGAGAACATCAATATCAATATGTCTGCCAACCTCTGAGCAGATCTCAATTTCAAAGAATAAAAGAAAGATCAGTGAGACAGGCAGCCAATGCAGGTTCCTCCTCCCAAACACGATACACAATTCAAATGCACAGAAACCTACAGTACCATTGCAACAGCGACATGACAACACCTTTCTATCAGAAGAAAACTTAGGATCCTCCACTCATTCAAAATCAGAGATCGAACTACAGAGAGAGGAGATCTGCAACTGCACATGCACATGCACATGCACAGTGGAGTGGCGTGCAGTGCAAGTGTGGATGAGTGGTAGTGTGGGGGGAATGAGGATGAGAATTTATGAGGAAAATTGATGATGCCGACCGCTGTTTCCACCGCAAGTGCCACCTATATCATCTAAGTTATCAGTAAAATACAGTGTAAACTGAGATTTGATATAATTTATTTGTTTTTAAATGCAAGGATGGTTCCTTCCGACATATCTGGGCTGTCCATCTACGCTTCTTAATAAGCTGATACTCCATAGCTACTGGCATTAAATAAAGCGATTGAAAAGGACCCATTTTTGATAAGGACAAATCGGTGAGATCTGACTGTTGGTTGTGCCCAGCAAATACTTTCTCCCTGGTGCCCAGTGCCCAGTAGCAATAACGTTTTTAGTCTGGAATGCCCACTTGCGGTAAGTTCCAGACTTCATGGATTTAGGAGAGGTGCACGTGATAGGTGGGGGCACTAAATATCGCCAGATGTGATCTTCTCACCGTTTCCTTTACGTTACGAAGTTACTATCGACAACGCCACACGAATTTGCTTACTATTTTACTTATTGAATATATTGTTTAAATTTTTTTAAAGAGGGTAATTTTTTTTACTGTACTTTAAACACTTACTAAACTGTTTGTACTTTAAACACTTACTAAACTGTTTTTTTTATGTGATTTTTTTTTAAGGGATATTTACTTGAAATTTAGTAAGAAATTGTAATTGTTAGATCTATAGATTTGAATGATTATTTTTGTATAATCTGAAGGTCTCAAGATTTTTCAGCATGTGACATGGATTCGCCATTTTTTTATTAAAAAAATCTGCAGCCAAATCATCATATTAATATGAAAAATATGAAAAACAAAACTGCACTGAATATTTCACATATTTTCAAAATCTTCCTTCTACTTTCAATATGTTCTATTTGCAATGTTTTAATGTTTGATTATTTTGATTGTGTAAAGTTTTACATATCCACTAAAAATAATTATCTTGTAGAATATTACAAATTTAAGAAATGTTTTGGTTCTATGAATATTTTTTTCCTTTCAGTTTTTGATGCAGAGTTCACTAAAGCTTGGTTATGTGTCTTGTTAGATAGTGTCTTTTTTCATGTTTATCATCTACTCCCTCTCATATGAGTTAAGAGAGAAAACAAGGGAGACAACTTCAATTCCTCATATCTTGGTCTGTGCTCTATAAAATTTTAAACTTGGTGCCCATTTCCTCCAACTTGTCACTATTACTTTCCACAAGTTCCATTTTTCTGTACTTATTTTTGAGTTTTTCTACATATGCTTTAATTGTCTTTGAATAACTTGCATGTCTCTTAATTTCTTTTCCTCCTAATCATTTTTCCATCCCTCACATAACCTAACATATAACTAAAGACTTCCATCCCTCCCATAACCTAACATATAACTAAAGACTTTCTTGAGCTTCTTAGAAGTGTCTTTCACATCTTTGTAAGCCTATGGGAGTATCCATTATCAAATATTTTGCAGCAAGCACACTTACTTGGATGCCTTTGTATATTTTCCATCTTCACTTATTCAAGGTAATGTGCACTTGTATGTTTCTTACTTTCTCTATACAAATTCATCTCTCCTTTTTTATAAAATTCTTTTTCAAATCTAGCATGAATTTCATTGAAAATTATAGTTTCTTTCATTTAGGGTACTTTAATCGTAGAATTTTGTGTTAAGAGTTTTGACTCATTTTAAAATGGCCCAAATCATTGGAATTAAAACAAGGTAAAAAATGGACTTGCTAGAAAAAATGAGTGTGCTCACCTATTATTTACTAGCTCCAATCATTAGAAATCTAAAAACACAAAGTAACTCATTAAGAGTCATTATTCTTGAGGGTAGCTTAGAATGTATGGGAATTGGATCCAACCATAGTTGCCTTATTAGAGTTCCACGGGTCACTTTGGTTTATGGATGGTTCGAGGAATAGTAGGAAACTTGTCAAACTAGGGTACTACAAGACCTTTTGGCCGATACCATGTTTTGCGTCACTTCCAGTGTTCTTAAATAACACAACCAATGCTATGTTGAAGATGAGTATGAGCAAAAATTCGAGAATTGCATTGAACACACTGACCATTGATCAAGAGAGTACCTTACTTTGGTGCAACATGACTCAAGTCATAATTCTAGCAACAAATACATGTACATCACTATTATATCCATTTAGCATGTCTAAATCTGAATTCGCAAACTCATATAAGTACATAATAATAAAAAAATGCCATGCTGCATAAAAGAAACATAACAAAAGTTTGTCAAACTATGGTCTAAGAGCAATTTGGAGTAGTTGTTGTGACAATGGTCTAAGAACAATTTGAAATAGTTGTTGTGACAATGATCGAGGTTAAAAAAACTTGGCAAACAAGCTACTCCCTTACGTGGGTGGGGTGTTTCAAATTCATTAAATATAACTATTGATTATATTGAACATAAATTTACTAAAATTTGTTGAATATAATTATTAATTATATTAAATATTATTAATATAATCTTTAAAATATATATTATATAACATTTTTTCAAACTTGTCTTTCACCATAGGGATACGGTTCCATGGCCTTTTACTATTGTTTAATGTCTGTTTAACTATGAGAGCGGGGCACCCCACGACTACCATCAAGATCATATTGTTTTCAACTTAAATATTAACGACCGTGTCATTCACGAAGGCATGTGGTTCTATGGCTTTTTATTACTATTTAATATTTTCTCTTTAATCAGGGACTCGAGAACCCCACAACTTCCAGGTGTTTATTAATTATTATATTTAAATTTTTGAATGTGACATTTATTGTTGTAATCGAAGGGAGAATTTCATTGTGCATACACTTGTACATTCTCATTAGATGAGAGGTGAGAGTGTATGTGTATGTGTATGTGTAGCACCTCTTGCACACATGCACATCTCTTCATTTAAGTGATTACATTTCATAGCATTCAATTATGAGGATGGGTTTTTAAGATCATGGCATTAAAGGTTGTATGTTATAAAGTATGATAAATGTTGGGTTAGTTTAATTAGTTGTTGTTGAATATTTTATTAATTTTGTATTTATTTAAATGTAAAATTGATAATGATTTTTCATTATTTTTTTAAATTTACAAAATAAGTATAAACTCTTTAAAAACTTAGTGGATAAGGTATATTGTTTTATATGGATTTAAATGCATAATTGATAATGACTTTTCATTAATTCCTTGTTAACCTATAGAATAAATGTAAGGTCTTTGAGAACTCCATGGATGAGGTACATTACTTTATATTTATATTGATATTGATGAGTTTATTAAAACCCTTATCCATGAATATGGAAAAGCATCTTTTAAATTTTTCCATGATAATTTTTTTTTTTAAATAATAAATAAAATAAAAAAATTTACTTAAAAAAATGACATTATACTTATAATGATATGGTTTTATAATAAATAATAAAATAATAAAAATAAAATTAACATTAAAATCTAAATAAATAAAAAAAAAACCCTATAAACAAATAATGTGAAATATTATCTAAAGCAACAACAAATCTATTCAAAATGATGATCAAACTATTACTAATATGTCAACACTCTAATTATTAGCTATATTAAAATGTGAAATGTTTTTCACGCTAAATTAAAATGTAAAATATATTTAAAAGTAAAAAAATAAATTATATATAAAATAAGTATTCATAAAAAAATTAATCTAGTTTGGAAATCTAAATCTACATAATATTTTAAAAACAACAACACTTAAAAATTAGTCATAATATCCACTTTTTAAATTATTTTACTATTAGCATATAGTTTAATATATTCATTGTTTAAATATTAAATATATGTAATAACATAAACATATTAAGTGGGTTTAATTCTAGTGGATAAGAGGAGTGATTGCTATCTTGCCTACTCAATTTCATTTCTCACAAGAAATATTGAGCTCATAAAGAATATATTGTGATAATGTCTTTATACCCAATTTATAAAAGAAGTAAAATTAAATATTATTACAAAACATGTGATTTTATTAAAAGTAGTCTAAACCAAACTAATTATATCCTAATTGATAATTAAATTATGATAAATTTTACTACTTTAAAAAAAAATACTCAATAAATATCATTAATATATATATGTGTGTGAGAGAGAGAGAGAGAAATGTTATCTAAAGCAACAACAAATCTACTCAAAATAATCATCAAGCACTCTAATTATTTACTATCAAATAATTTAATATATTTATTGTTTAAATATTAAATATATGTAATAATATAAACATATTAATTGGGTTTAATTCTAGTGGTTAGGATGAGTAATTGTTATCCTCTCTACTCAAGTTTAAGTCTAGCAAGATGGCAAAAGACATGTTGAACTAAAGAATATATTATTGTAATGTCTTTATACCCAATTTATAAGAAAAATAAAATTAAATGTTATTACAAAATGTGTGATCTTATTAAAAGTAGTCTAAGCCAAACTAATTACATCCTAATTCATAATTAAAATATGATAAATTTTACTACTTCAAAAAAATACTCAATAATATTTAATGGTAAAAATATATATTTGAACTCAATAATATCATTAATGACTTGAGACTTGAACTTAGGACTTCTTAAGAGGAAACACTTGTTTTGAACCAACTTAGATTGATCTTAAATTTTATCTATTTTGTGTTGAGAGGTATCAAATCATTACACATGCAAACATGTATTCAAGTTTTGTACTCTAAAAAAATTTGCATCTCCAAAAATTTAATGTTACTCATACATAATAAATCCAAAATTAAAATGAATCTAAATTTATATGTGTATATATGAATGTTTTTTATATATATAAATAATATTTTTAATAAATTTGTTGATATAAACTAATACACCTTATAATAATTAAATAAAATCTCATATACATATATATCGATAAAATCTCATTCATATATATATAAATCGATATTTAATATAAAACAGGCATTAAAAAAACAACAAACTAAAATTCACCGACACCTTTATGATCTTTATTATAGATGAGCTGTAGTGTGACATTTCGTGTCTAATAATAATAAGAGTGTCACGTGTACGAACGTGGGCATACTTTCTTTTCGCCATTGATTGTGGGTACTTGAGCTTTGTTGTATGTGTTCAGGATCTATTATTGTGATCCAACTTATAACAGAGGAGAGAGAAAGTTGAACATGTAATTTGTTTACTTTATAAAATTATTTTTATAAATTAGGAAAAAATTAATAATAAATTAATGTTATGTAAGTTGTATATATATTTATAAAATTGTTTAATTAAAAAAAAAAATTTGAGATCTACTCATTGCTTTGGAAATTTCAATGGATAGTTCATCATAAATGGATCTAAGCTAAATTGTAAGAAGATATTTTGTATATTTAGTGGTTAAACAAGAAAATAAACACTACATTCATAATATAAAAGCATTCAACACACTACATAAATATTGAACACCAAAATTATCCGTATTGAAAAAAACTTCAACAAAATGAAGTACTACGATTTCTCTTTATATAGCAAAGATAATAAAGAAAAATACATTGAAGACTCAAAGTGAATATCGAGCATCTCTAGAGTTTCATGTAGGTCAATTTTCCTTCCTTTCTGGGTTGTCACTCTCTTATTCCTCTTGGGAGCTTCCCTGCTATAAAACATGAATACTACAATAGCAGTTCAACCCTTTTTTCCCCTTTTGGCTCAGGTTTTATCACTCTTTATTGCTCATCAAGGTTAAGGCTTTTGATTCTCTTGATGCTTCTCACCTTTTGGCTAGCTCCACATGGGTGAGCTTGACATAGTTTCCACACGGCACTAGAGTGGCTAAAGCAATGATGAACTTGTTGAGAGTGTAACTTTTTCATCTAAATTTGTTTATTTAATGTAATTCATTGTGTGGAAAGATCTCAATAAGGTCTAAATTCATTTCCCATCAATATGGACCTAAAAAATTCTTAGAAAGGCTTGAAATGGGCTCCATAAACCCTAGACCTACATTTATGGAATTCATGTTCAATTTCAAAATAGCCCTACAAGTTCATGATTCTAAATTTCCCACTCCAAACAATTCTAGAAGAAAAACAAATGTAATGATAAACTTCATAGCATACCTCCCATTTTGGAAGGTTTTTGGTCCCCAAAAGCTTTAATTCTAAAGGAGATGGTGAAATAGTTTTCCATCATTATCCATGGAGTACTATGTTTCCTTAGCCAATGGTTTCCCTTTCAATCTCACCTGCCAAGGTTCTTGTTGTCCCATTTTGGTTGTTCTGATCTTCTTTTGTAGAACCACAACTTATGTTATTTCTTCGTACACATCTAGTGCCAAGTATTCTATGGAAGGTAATGTTGGGTACACTTCTTCTTCGTCTTTGATTATGGATGGATTATAGATTTTCAGATTCGTTACATTTACTATTGAGTAAATGCACATAGAAGAGGGATAGATTGATTTTGTAAGTAGTGTTTCCCACCTACTCAAATACTTCAAGAGGTCCATATCTTATGGCCTTGATTTTCTTCAGTAGTCCCAACAAAGATTCTTTATTCAAGCGCAACCAAACTCAATTATTTGTCCTAAATTTCTTCTTGACCTTATGTTGATCATGTCTTTCCTTTTATTTAATTTGATACTTCTTCAATTTCTCTTGAACCTACAAGTATATTTTCTTAATCCCATTAATAAATATATCATCCTTCATGGCACCAAACTAGGCTCTTGCCCTCTCTTCTTTATTATGTCCATATACAATGTCTAAAGGTGAAGTAAGCATATATCCAAAATAGCTTTCAAAGCGGACTTATGGTGGAATTGTGACAACCTTGTTATAGGAGTGTTGTATATGAACCATACCTTTATCCTAGGTCCTTGGATACTTATGATTGTAACCTCTCAAAAGTTCAAACAAATTCCTATGCACCACCTCCATTTACCCTCCATATGAGGATGGAATTTTTTTGACCTATTCAACTTAGTATCCAGCTTCTCCCATAATGACATCCAGAATATATAGAGAAATATAGTATCTCTATCAAAGAGTTGCTCCATGGTATCCCAAAGTGCACCCAATCCCTTTCAAAGAATAAACCCATTGCTTCTCTTACATTGATGGTCTTCTTACAAGGCATTAGGACATGCATCTTACTAAACCGATAAACTACTCATGGCCTCTTATTATCTGAGGAAGTTCCCCAACAAAGTCTATAGATATAATTTCCCATGACCTTATAGGAACTAGAAGTGGATTATATAATGTGTTGGCAAATTGTTGTCATTGATGTCAAAGGTAGATAGGATTGTGACAATCATGAATGTTATTGGTGTCAAAGACAGGGGGAGACTGTGAATATTTCTATGTGTCGTTGACCTTCTGCACAAACCCTATGTATTTACCCTGGATGACAATGCCATAAAAACGAGATAATTGTGTGTGAAATAGAAAATTTGAAGAAAAGTGGTGATTGGAAGTTGGACAAGACAAACCTACAAATAGAGGATGAGATCAAGGAGACAGTGGAACCAGCAACAAGAATATGAGGGCACAGAGGAATCCTAGGCACGTTTCAATTGAGTTTTCGCAAGGGTTTTGCGAGGATGCCAAATGACCAAGATAACCAGACTGAGACAAAAGCTAAAACCCACATTCATAAGGAAGTTTGATTTCAAAGAGTTAATATTACAAAAGTACTATTACATAATTTGAATAAGAACGAGTGAGCCATGGAACCATGCTCTAGGATGTACCTTTTAGTTGTGGAGCCCACTATATCTCATATCGGATATCGAATATTGCATGAAAGCATAGTGTTAAATCTTCGAGGGTCTGGTGGGCTGATACCACGGGGGCTCGATAGCCCAATGCCCCGGTGGGTCAGCAGTTGTTGCCATGACGATGCCACGACAACAAACACATAGAATCCACACGTGGAGACCACATGTCGGGGCACATAATAGTACCAGTATATCGGATGTTGAAAGTCTAGAGTATTGAAGTGTTGAAGTCATGGGGGGTTGATGGGACGATACCCTGCTTGATTCTATAACAATGACCACATCAATTCCACGTTAGTGCCACATCATCCAACACCCATGGAAGAGGTCCACGTGGAGGACACGTTAGATGAAGAGGTTGTAGGTGACCAATGTCACATCATATGCCACGTCAGTTCCATGAGTATTGTGATTAGACCACATGTCATGGGAGGATTAATCCATATGTCTCAAAGAGTGTACCTATATATCGGATACCAGAAGAATGAAAGTTCATGGTTAAAGGCATGGGGGTCCGATAGCCCCGGGGTCCAACAACCTGGTACCCTAGTGGTCCCAATATATGGGGAATGGAGAACAGATCGACAATTGAAGTTTGATCAAGCAATCGATCGGACGGCTACTGAGAGTTAAGTTCATGTTGCATTTTTGGTGGTATGTGAGCAGAGAAACGACCACGATATACTCCATGATGCATCAGACGATTGTTGAGCATCGTTGTATGTGCTAAGATCAATAAACTAGATTACGTGTAGTGAAAGAAATTAAGCCCAATTTCAAAGGAATTTTGTTGTCGGGTTTGAAGGAAAATCAAAAGAGATTCGGAGCCAACCCCATGGATAGATTTCTTGTGTATGTGGAAAAATCCATGGAAGCAAAAAATGTACAAATAAAGATGTGTAAATCATTGTGTGTAGTGTGTGTGAATGATATAAATGTAGAGGTGAAGGTGAGTATGTGTGAAGAAGCTAAGGCTCTGAGGTCCGAAGATGCAAAAGAATGAAAGAGAGGGAGATGTGAATGTCTAACAGTGGCTAGGAGGTGCAAGGACAAAGTGAACTTTTGAAACTATGCATATTGTGAACTATGACAATAGAGACAGAGCAACAGATCTGTACAAGTGAAGGCTTGAAGGAAAGAGATAATATGGTATTGTTGACAGCTTGAAGAGATTGGTGTTTCCAATAAATTGGTTTCTACGTATCACTGAGTTGGTGCTCAACTAAGGGGATTAGTGTCTCCTACAAGTTAGTGCCCACAAACATTGTAGTTATAGGTTGCTGCCTACAGGAATTGTTGAGTTGGTGCTCAACTAAGGGGATTGGTGTCTCCTGCATGTTGGTGCATGCAAACATTGTAACAGTGGGATTGGTTCCTACATGATTTTATAAAATAATTGTTGTGTGGTTTTCTCCCATTTGGGTTTCCACGTTAAATATCTGTGTATTGTGGATTGTGTGGTTATATATATTTATCATTAACTGTTATAGTTGGTAAAGTAATACATTGATAAATATTGTAAGAAAAGAAAAAGTAGTCTTATATTGATCCACCCCGCTCTCAGTATAAGTAAGTGTGCCAACAATTGGTATCAGAGAGGGGTTCCTTCAGGAACAGTCTAACCACTGGAAGGTGAATCCTTGCAACACACATGGATAAACAGGAAGGTTTTTCTGCAAACTAAGCTCCATTATTCAATGGATCCAATTATGCATTCTGGAGCATAAGAATGAAACATTATTTGATGGCACTTGGGTTTGAAATTTAGAGTGCAATTAAGAATGGTTACACAACTCCAACAAATCCACTTGTAGATACAAATAGAAAGAAGCTCAGTGAAAATAACTCTAAGGCCATTGGTGCAATTCTTAATGGTCTGGCAGATTCATTATTTGTCAAAGTCATGCATTTTCGTTCAGCAAAAGAAATGTGGGACAAGTTACAGAAAATATATGAAGTGGATGACAAGGTCAAGAAGGAAAAATTTCCCATAGAGGACAATTTGAGACCCTTAAGATGAATGAAGATGAGAGTATTGCAACCCATTTTCTTCATGTGGGTGAGATTGTTGACACTATCAGAGGATTGGGTGAAGTGATTGAAGAAACCATAATTGTGCAAAAATTGCTTAGATCACTTCCCTCAAGATTTAATCCCAAGATATCTGTCATCGAAGAATTAAAGGACCTAGATAAGCTAACAATGGATGATTTGTACAGAATCCTCACTGCATATGAAATGAGGATAGAACAATATAATCCAACAAATCTATCAAGGAATGAAGCAGCATTCAAGGCATCAAAAAAGATAAAGACAGAAGAATACAAGATGAGTGACAGCTCAGATAGTGAATTAGACACAGAAGAAGCTAACTTTGTCAGAAAGCTCAAGAAGGGGACAAGAAAATACAAAGGTAAGTTTCCCTTCAAATACTTTAATTGTGGAGAAGCAGAACACTTTTCTACCAAATGTTCTTATGCAAAGAATAGAAATAGCAATGTAAAAGAAGATTCTAGTGTCAAAAGGTACAAGAAGGGTAAGCAATGTAAAAGAAGATTCTAGTGTCAAAAGGTACAAGAAGGGTAAGACTGAAAAGAGGAGAAATTTCTATGGACAAAAGACGAATCTATACACCAATGAAGACAACAACTCATCTGATGATAGTGACAGTGAAATGGAATAAATTCTCTTTATGGGTCTAGAAACATAGATTTTTGTCCTAGAAAATAAAAATGTAGACACAAACCTTACCCATTACACAAACCTTTGTGCTACCGGAATTTGCTACCGGACTTTCTTCAAGGGTTGACATCAATGACAACCAACCCAAATAATAAAAAATCTCCCCATTTTGAATTGATGGCAACACTCTGATGCAATACTGAAGTCATATCACTCATGATCCCCTTGTGACCATCACTCCCCCCTGGAACCATGCTCTTTCTCCAATCATTTACCATTTCATCTGATAAATATCTCCCCCTTTGTCATCAATGGCAAAGGTATCTTTCCATCCAGAGTTGCTCCCCCTAACTAAACTATCCTTGGGGATACTCCCCCTGAATGAACTCTTCCTGAAACTGATCCCCCAACCTGAATTTTCATCTTTATGGTGCTTCCTCGTGTAAATCTAAGACATATAAGATAAGCATTCAAAAGCATTCATTTTGGAGTAGAAATTACTCAAAGTCTCTGGCGAAAATACTCAAAGGCTTCTCTTGGAAGCGGTTTTGTAAAGATGTCTGCCACTTGTTCTTTTGTGCTCACATATTCAACTCTGGTGTTCTTCTCTGCAACTTGTTCCCATAGAAAGTGATACTTTATTGGAATGTGATTCATCTTGGAGTGCATCATCGGTTTCTTTGAGATATTGATGGTGCTTGTGTTATCACAATAGATTAGAATGGGCTCATCATACTCAACATGTATATTTGTCAAAGTTTGTTTCATCCATAGAACCTGATTACAACATCATGTTGTTGCAATATACTCTGCTTCGGCTATAGATAAAGATATTGATGATTGTTTCTTGTTTATCCAAGATACTAAACACTTACTAAAGTATAACGTTGCTCCAATGGTTCTTCGTCAGTCATCAATTCCACCTGCCCAATCTGCATCTATGTAGGCAATAAGTGATCGATCATTTCCTTTTGGATACCATAATCCAAACTCTTTTGTTCCTTTGAGATATCTGAAAATTATCTTCACTGCTAATACATGTGATTCTTTTGGTGTTGCTTGAAATCATGCCACCTGTCCAACTGCCTGCATTACATCTGGTCTAGATGATGTCACATATAGTAAGCTACCAATCATTGACATGTATTGCCTCTGGTCTATAGACTTTGAATCATCATCTTTGCACAACTTGCAACTGGTTTGCATAGGAGTGGTAACTAGTTTGCAATCTTCCATTCCGAACCTCTTTAGCATTTCTCTGATATACTTAGTTTGAGAAATAAAAATTACTTGGTTTTTTTGACGTACCTGAAGACCCAAAAAGAATGATAGTTCTTCGAGTAATGACATTTCAAATTCATTCTACATATCCTTTGCAAATTTTCGGCTTAACCTGTCATCAGTACTTCCAAAAATAATATCATCAATATAAATTTCAATTAATAAAATACCATCTTGAGTTACCTGATGTAGAGGTTGTTGTCTGCACTTCCTTTTTTGAACCCTGCTTGATGTAGATATTTATCCAGTCTAGCATACCATGCTCTAGGAACCAGTTGTTCAATGTAGACTTCTTCTTTAAGTTCCTCATTCAGAAAAGTTGATTTAACGTCCATATCTTTCCATATTGTTCAAGACTCTGCTACACAATTGTCTATAATTTTGACTCATGTGTCACTGTACTATCATGAAGTACTACTACAACTGATTAATCTATAATATTGTACTTGTGTTAACTGAATGCACTGAATATGTCTACTCAAATTCTGCAAGTTTCTCAAAGGATGGTTCTCTGGTCTGTCTCAACTACCGCATAGACTGCCCCTATATATTATTCATATTATTTGAGAGTCTCTAAGCCGGATGGCTCAAAACAATTCCTTCTTTGAAGTGTAATTTTCATCATCTTCATTAGTAGATTAATCATCTCTCTGAGCTCTGAATTCTTTCTTTCTATCTATGGATTCATATTTCACCACAGTGATTGAAAGTACAATCTCTTGAACATGTTCCTTATTTACATGTCCTTCTTTTCTTTTAGTTATTTTCCAAATCTTTTTTATTTTGACATCTTTCATTTTCTCTGTAGAATTTTCTTCATCTCGTTTTATTTCCAATCTTGCGATCTCTCAGACCTAGTCTTTGTTCACCTGTTCTTTGTGTTTTGAACAGCCACTATCAACATACCAACCACGTTTCTTTTGCTTATCTTGTAGAGTGAGTGTGCATTCTTCATTGCTATAATGATTCTGCATTCTTATCCATATCCTCTTCTGAGGCTTTTGTCTGTGATTGTTGTTGTTTTGTTGTGGTTATCTCGGAGGGATTGTCATTCTACAATATTTGGCCATTTGTCCAAAGTTATTTCACTTGTAGAATTCCACTTCAGTGCTCAACTATTCAAACATGTTGTAGATTCTTCTATGTGCTTCACTAGGCCTTCTTGGATAACCATTTATGTTTCTTCTATTAGCTCTGCAATTTACAGCTTTATGTCCAAAATTATTGCATGCATAACATAAACCCAAAAAGATAGTTTGGTACATGGGAGTTGAAGATATTTTGAAAGGAGTTACTCTTATGAATCATTCTTCTTCCTGAGGCCTATTTGTTTATGTTGGTCGTTGATTCTAAAATCTGAATCTTCTTGGTGGAGGAGTGTCCCTGTAATCTTCCTTGTAGGTCTTCCTATCCCCTTTGGTTGTTTCTGCATAACTTTTTCGATATTTTACTTGTTCTGTTGCTTTGGAGCTTGATCACTTTTCTGTCTGATTGTATCCAAGTCCAGACTTGTCATGATTAGGCCTGTGACTACTGATAATGTCGTCCAAAACTTTTTAGATGTTCTGCATATTTTTATTTAGAAGATCCTTTCTCAATGTAACAATCTCTGCTTCTAAATTTACAATGATCGCGTCTCTTTCTTCTAATTGTTCTTTGAGTGCTTCTTCAATTCTTTTATATTCTTCTATTTGAACCTTCAATTCTGTGATGATCTACTCTAGTTCTTGAGTGTCTTCCTTCTTGTCTAGTTCTTCTTGTAACTTCTTTTTTTTCCTCTTGTCTCTTCTTATAACTTATATGGCAGTCAACAATTCTTCTCGGTAGTCAACTTATGCATCTTCATATTCTTCTTCAATGTTTTGTTTATCAGAGTCTTCTACTGCCATGGATAGAACTCTTCTTGTCTCACTGTCACTGGCTTCATCTTCATCTGATGAGGAGATGTCTTCTTTGGTGCATAAGATTTTCTTGAAAACTTTCTTTGCGGTTCCGTTGCCTTTATATGTTTGTTTGCTATTTGAGTAATATTCATCATTCCCCTTATTTTTCTTATGAGGAAATTTGTTAGAAAAATGACCAATACCATCACAATTAAAACAAATCAATGGAAGCTTACCTTTATATCTATCGTTGGTTCTCTTTTTCAATCTCTTGACAAAATTGGCCATTTCTTCATCATCCTCTGAGATGTCACTGTTGTTGCTATGTTATTTTTCTTTTTTCTTTTCCTTTTGCTTTGACCTTTTGGATGCTTTGAAAGCTACTTCTTTTATATCTAGATTTTCTTGTTTAGTTATCTTTTCATATGTTGTGAAGATTCCATGTAGTTCGTCCATGCTTATTGAGTCTAGATCTACTCTTTCTTCCAATGTTGATATCTTAGGAACAAATCTCATAGGAAGAGATCTTAGTATCTTTTGAACAATTACAGATTCTTTAATTTCTTCTCTCAATCCTATGATTGCATTTATTGTTTCATTGACTCGTAATAATTAAGTTGCAATATTCTCATATTCCTTCATCTTTAGTTGTTTGAACTAAGCTCTGTAAGTTTGAAGCTTTAATGCTTTGAATTTTGAATCTCCTTCATAAATATTTTGAAGTTTGTCCCAAATCTCTTTAGGAGATTTACAGTGCATAAATTTGGTGTATACTGATTCACCAAGACCATTCAGAAAGTGCATTTTTGGCATTGGAATTATTTTGATCGAGTTTTATTAGTCTTTCACTTGTTGGCGGAACTGTTGGTTCTTTGTATCCATCTACTATAAATTTCCAAATTTCAAATCCATGTGTTCGTATATATGTTATCATCCTTTTGCTCCAGAATGCATACTTTTGTCCATCAAACTATGGTATTCCATGTTTATACATGTTGTTTCTCTCCATGATCTACCTTTCAGTGGTTAAATTGATTCTTGAAGGAACTGGCTCTGATACCAATTGTTGGATTACTGAGAGGGGGGTTGAATCAGTAATAGAGAAATAATCATTTTTAACCACAAAATGCAAGTGTTATATAAATGTAGCATTATCATCCAATAGTTGCAAAGTAAATAAACAATGAACAAATGAGCAATCATACACATACACAGTACACCAGTGTTTTTACGTGGAAACCCAAAGTGGGAGAAAACCACGGAATGTTTTTTCTTATATGTCTTTAAGAATTACATTCATTGGAAGCAACAACTTCCTTTGTTTTCAAGCTGCAACTAGAAGGAGGCTCCAACCCCCTAGTTTATCAGACTACAGCCTGAAGGAAGCTCCAACTCCCTAATTCTTTGGCTACAACAAGAAGGAGGCTACAACCCCCTAGTTTCTTAGGCTACAACCTGAAGTAAGCTTCAACTCCCCAATTCTCTGGATACAACCAGAAGGAGGCTACAACCCCCTATGTTATCCGGCTACAAACGGAAGGTGGATACAACCACTTGTCCTTGCCCCATCCAACCGCCCTGATGTAGAAGTAGAATGATGGAACCACTATCACTATGAGATATACTTTTGTAAACTTGTACCAATCAAATTGTAACAACCTGTACCAATAACCTATGCCAACATGTACCATACATCAACATGTACCTCAACCTGTACCACAAACAAATGCATCAACCATGCATCAAACCTGTACAAATAACCTGTCACAGTAACATGTCCAAACAACCTATAATCAACATGTACCATAAACAAGTGCATCAACCATGCACCAACCTGTACCTCAACCTGTACCATCAACGAGTGCATCAACCATGCACCAAATATGTATCAATCATGCATCAAATACACATAAACTATGAATCATCAATATGTACCAACATCATCAACTATACACCTCATGTATGTGCCAACTCATCAACTACTTGTCTCAACCATTTACCCAACATGTACCTCAACCAAAATCCCTCGTCAATTTCATCATCCAAATCTGATTTGTAACACTATAATAGACCTAGTGTATATGATCACATACCTACAAACCTTCCTTAACTTTAACAACAAGAGACTAGCATTTTCATCAAACTTTACTTTAGTCTCAGATGACTAATTTTGGATTAGTCAAAAACCCTAACTTGAAATAATCATAACTATATACTTGTAATGAATAAATATCTGAAAATATTACACAATGTTCTTCATTGTCTTTTGTATAATTCCTCTAGGTTTCACTATTTGGAACCTTTCAGAAACAGAGTTATAGCAAAAATGGCATACCTTGTTGAATTATGGATTATTCTAGAGAGAAAACTTGTAGAGCGTACCCCGCATGGAATATTTGTTGTATCGATCTGAAAATGGTACAAAGAATACTACAAACTGTATGATAACCAATACATTTTGTCTTACTAAATTTGGATCTGTTATGAAGAAGTTATGACATTTTTACCCGAAACACATGTTTTAGACTAGTTTCAGTACTAGCCCCAAACCCTATTTTCCACAGAGTGTAACTACAAAAATACAACGACCCACAAGCTGAAATTTTTAACACAGCTACTTGGATATGTTTCCTCAATGGCCTCCCAATTTCACGGTCTGAATCATTCTAGAAAAACATTTATTGCGAAAATGGTGAGATGATCTGTAAATAACATACCTTAGAAAGCATCATCAAAAGAATTTATCCTCCCTTGAATTTCGGCCTTCTTTACTTCGCCTTCCCTATGAAATTCAGCTTAGATATCCTTTGGTTACCTCAGTCACTTGTAGATATTCAATATGCTCAAGTGTGATTAAAATGAGAGAGTCGAGCCTCTTTTTATACTTTCATGTAGCTTCCTCAAGGGGTTACCTTTTAACCATCTTAACCCACTTTCCTTATTTTAGGGTTAACCCACTTCTAATCACTTGTCCACTTAGTAATTTATCCATTAACTTTATTATTTAAATAATTTCTTTTGTATCCACTTTGACTTATAGTACACTCATCACTTCACTTTATTATTTACCTTCAAAAATCTCTTAAACCACTTTCCTTATTTTAGGGTTAACCCACTTCTAACCACTTGTCCACTTAGTAATTTCTCTATTAATTTTATTATTTAAATAATTTATTTTGTATCCACTTTGAATTATAGTACACTCATCACTTCACTTTATTATTTAAATAATTTCTTCTTTGCAACCACTTTGACTACTTTGACATTTTGGAGCTTCTAGATGACTCACAAGGGTTCTCCAACTTCACATGGTCATAACTCTCTAACCGTGAGGAGTTATGTGACGTTCCACATACCACCGGAAATGGCATGACATGTACTATCCATATAGAATAGTATTACCTTCAAATATATTAAAACTCATACCATTATACATCAAACAAACTTGGGTCCATTACCCAAACATTTGTGCTACCAGAATTTTCTACCGGACATTCTTCAAGGGTTGACATCAATGACAACCAACCCAAATAATCAACAATTTCTCCTCTTAAATATTTATTTGTCTATATTTTTCCTTTTTTGTTTAGAAAATATTTTCTGGAGGTTTGAACATGTATTCTCTTTTCTTCACACTTTGGATGAAAATATCCCTTCATATCTTGAGAATTGTCTTGTAGTGGTTTGATTTCTCAACTCCCCAATTTGTTCTATTGTGCATGGAAAATTTGTATTAGGAGGTTGAATATGAAGGCTCTATTTTTCCTCAAAAATGGATTTAATCTCTTCTACCACCTGATTTGTCTTGTAGTGGCTCTTTGGACATATGAGCTTTCAATTCTCACTCATCTAATTGAAGTGCATAAACTTGGGTTAGCTTCTCTCTTTCAAATATATGTCTTGAAAATTCCAAGTTCCCTCTTTCTATCTCCATGAATTCTCATGCTTGTAGTATGCAAGAGGAAGCCTCCTTCAATGTTCATGGATCGAGGTTCATGCATCTATCCTTTCATGCTACTTAATTTCTCCATGTACTCTCCCCTCTCTTCCCCCAAAACCTACAAAAGAAAAGAAAATGATTTTATAGCCTTTGAGTTGCAAAAAATCTTGATAATTACATGGTTTTAGATACACGTTAATAAATTAAAACTTGGTAAAATGAGATGAAATCCATTCAATGGCATTGGTAAGACAATCCCTTACAAACCTGTAATGAAATTTTTTTGATCTCTAAAGTTCAATGCGTGGCTCCTTGTTTCAAGTGTGCTTGAATAGTGACACTCAAGATAAGTGTTGATCCCTCCCAATCTAACATGGGCGTCGAGGGTAAGGAAATCCCAATCAGGGAGGGAATCTATGAAGGACACCTTAACTTTATGACCAATAATCATTTATTCTTGGAGAATGAGAATGGAGCTCGATGATACGTTTGATGGCTAGTATTTTAGTGGGGTTAAACAACCCGCAATAGTTATGGGAGAGAACAATCATCTTGAGATAGGGTCAGGGGAATTTCCTCTAAGGGCCCCAGGAAGATTTTTTTGTTTACCTGAATGGACTTCAGTGATGGATAGCTTTTTATCTTGCGTTTGGAAATATTTTATGCCCTTCAAGGTGGGTTTTTGTTTAAGGGGATGAGAAGCCCCAATTCCTCCTGATAATCCAGAGTGTGATGTGGAAAGGGTTCGGAAGAGGGAACGAAGATTGT
>ML778575.1:744756-768324 GCA_009831015.1 Picea engelmannii
ATATTAATTCTCATTTTTTGTCTCACATTCCATTTTGTCTCATTCAACATTTACATTTGCATTGATTTACAATGTTTTCTAACCTTTATGAATTGCCTGGTTGATTGTGTAGGTATTGAGTCTTACACCCATTCGTCAGTTTGGATCCATTTTGGATAACACCTCCCCATTGAGAGGATTTTTGGTCTCCAAAAGCTCAAGGAAATCAATTTGGATAATTGTAATTCTGTCTATTTCTATGGAACGTGTCTTTTATGTTAGCTCCTAGATATATCTCTAAGTTTTCCTTGTGGCTCTGACTACTAGCTCTGATCCCTTGCTATGGATCTGGCTCTAGTTGTTGGCTCACTTATTCCCACAATGAATAAGTCTGCTCACTAACTCTCAACTTTGACAATCTTTAGATCCGAACTCTAGACTTAACATCCATTCCCATCTCACTCTTTGTCTTGGAGATAGTCCATCTTGGAAGCCAATGAAGCCAAGTTGAATGTTGGTCTATGTTCAATGTGACCCCAACAAGCTATACCATTACATATCAATCCCTTAGAAAGAAGTGTGGCATTCCTTATTTTTCTAGGATCGGTTGTTTCCCAACATGGACACAAGTCTCTAGTTCCTACACATGCTTGCAAGCACATCATGGAGTTCTCAAGAAATCCTCCCTCCAAGGTCATTAACCTATATGCATCAATCTTTGATGAATATTCAGGAAGGAAAAATTCTTTTGGAATATTGTATATAGCAATTGGAATGGTTCTACATTGGTGGTTAGCATTCATCCGTTGTCCTCTTCGATGGTGATGAAAACCTCTTGTGTTGCTATCTATCCTTGGACAAATTCTTCTCTTTTAATTGAAGATGCAACCAACTCTCCATATCTATTAGGATTCACTTTCCACACTCTCCTCTTGGATGTACAATTTATAGGGTGAAGCTCTGAGTGAAATCGCCAAGACTTCACTTCCCAATGTCCACTCAACTTGCAGTGGTGGAAAAAATTTATGTTGTTTCTACAAGTATTGGTTGACATACTCCTCCTCTCCATGTGCCTCTGATTTTTTTGTTGGATTGGAGAAGTCTTTTTGACATTCCTCCTTTGAAAGCAATCTGGCTTGTGGCATGTGGCTTTATTCTCCTAGAAATATGCCACCTAATGGAATTTCTTTCCACATAATGAACATTTCTTTAAGTACAAATAGTTCATAGTATTGTGGCCTTTCTTCTTGCAATAGTGAAAAACAAGAGGTGTATTCTTATTTCCTCGGTCGATTGACTTTTTTCTTCTTATAAGTGATGGTGTAGGCTCAATCTTCAAGATCTCTTGATTGTTGCACTTATTTGTTTCGCCACAATAAAGTTGAGGTGATAGTGGGATGCCACCTTCATCTATTTCTACTCTTCCTTATGATGAGAAATCCAATTCTGACATGTCTTTGGCCTTCACAAAAGTTGTCTTTGTTTTCATGGTCATAGGATTTTCCATTCTACCATCAAATCCTAGGCCTTCATGCTTGGCCCTCTGTGAAACTACAATCGGCTAAGTTTTCCTTGACTTCTCTTTCCTATCCCTTGTCCATCATATCCCATATGCCTTAGAAGATTTGAACCAATGCCTCTGGTATGCTTTTTGAAGTCACTAATTTTATCTAGAGAAATGTCTTTGGAAGGTGAGCTTACCAAGGTGGTCTCAATTGTGGTGTTGGCTTGGGCAGTGGAAATGGAAGGTTTCCTTATTTATTGATGCTCTTGGAAAGTTGCTTAGATCCTTTCCAAGGCTTCTTTCTTCTCTGCCAACTCTTGTTGCAATTGTTCCATCATCTGAGTGATCCTATCTTCTTGCCAACTATCCAATTGATTGACCTTTTCTCCCAATAGTGTAAGTTGAACTATGTGCTTGTCCCAATATGCCATGACCACTATGAGGGAGTCTTGGTACTCTTCAAACTTCTTCTTTATTAATGGAAATATTTTGGTAGAGGTCTCAAGGTGCTTATTTGTCTTTTTCGTCCTTTGGTTGAACATTTGAACCTACTCCTTCAAGCATTCATTCTCTTCCCGAAGTTGAGCATTGCTATCTTGTAGGTATTCTAACTTATCTATGATTTCTTTACCCATGTTAAGGTCCAAGACATAGGAAAACAAGGGTAATGGGAATTTTAATAAAGACACTGGAACGTAGTGTAAGTTCCACACAATCCCCTGGCACAACACTGATGAATGCCACTCAAAATAGTCATTATTGGAAAGAGATTGAGGAGGGGGAGTACCTCTTCCATTCATAGATGTGGGTGAAGGGGACCCCTCTACATTTCATTGTTGATAGTGGGATACATAAGAACATGATCTTAGTTGAGGTCATCAAGAGATTGAAGTTGTCGATAATGCCACACCCCCAACCATACACCATCGATTGGTTGAGCCTGTTGATATTATGGTAGCTACAGGAGGTATTAACCTCCATATGTGACCTTTAACTAGAATACAATATTCCGAAAGCAATAGAAACCCTAAACATATGTGTGAAAACCCTAGAAGACATGTTGAATTAGAAAAATATATAATATTAAGGTATTATCCTCCAGGAAGACAAGTCGGCTTCACAAGAAAAAGATAAACAAAAAATATAATTACCAAAAAGTCAGGTCAACCAAGCTAGAAAAATCATTGGACAGATTAATATAAATAGAGGATGTCTTGGCTCACTTGTTCACTCACTCTCACTCCTGAAACCAGAAACAATGCGCAAGTTTGGAGGAGGAGCAACAGTTGCAATTGTAGGATTTTCTCTTTTTTCAGTTTTTCTAGTACTTTCTCTTGTGCATTACCCTTGGAGAAGGTGTTCTCTCTTGGCTATTTCTTGGTTCTAGTGTGGCTTCCCAGAATCATTCTTTCTATCAAAGTTTAAGGTGCTCAGGGGTGGATTTGTGCCTATGGTTGGGTGACAATGGTGTAGCATTGCCTATGGTGAAATGAGCACATCAAAATTATTCTAACAGGTTATGGGCCCACGCTACCTTTAGAACAGTCTAACAGTTGGAAGGTATATTGAGAGTTACTTGTCAAGCTCGTTGTAGCACCGGTTGCAACTGCAACTAGGGGTTTCTGATGTTGCAGTTGCAACAAACCCTAAACCTAAATTCTTGGGCACTTTCAGTGAAGCATTGGACCTAATTTTTGGGTATTCTAGTGAGCCCTAGCCTAGCACACCCTCTGGTGCCCTCATCCAGCAAAAGCGTCAAGTTTTAGTTTTTGGATCAAAGTCAAAGGTTGATTGGTCAAAGTCAAAGTCAAAGGTTGACTGTTGGTCAAAATTGATTTTTGTGGTCAAAGTTGAAATTTCAGGGTTTCTAGCTTGTTCTAATCACTTAACCTTTTTTATTCAATTTCTAACCTCTTCTTGTCAAGATGGTTTCTAGTTTTAGATTAGAAGACAAGATTAATGATACTACAAATTTCAAAGGTATGCACTTGTATATTCTTTTCAAGTTATATCATCCAACAAAGCATGAGTGTGTTTGCAGGGGATGTACAAGAGACCTTGTCCAAGCAGTTATTTTGAATTCAGTACAATTAGAGGAATAAGCACACCCTCCCTAGCAGTGAAGACTCCAGGTTTGATTATTTAAAAATTGATATGTCTCTAGTTTTTATGGCATTATTATGATCTTATGTTGCATCTTGATCTATTGAAGCTATGATCATTTTACTAACCCCTTAATACTAGAGATACTCATGTTGATCTCCTAACTAGGAGATATTCTTTTTCTTATGTAAATGCTTATTGTTTACAAGTTGAAGTTGATCTCCTTTAGAAGATGTTCTTGGTTACTGACCTAGAATCTAGGAAGGATATCTTCCATGGAGGATACCATGGAGATTTTTTTGTTCTTGTTTCTTATTTTGGGCAGGTCATAAGATATAAATTTGAGAGGGATTCGGAATCATAGGGAGCCAGTGATCAAGAAGAAGCAAGCATACTTTCGTGACACTTTGTAGAATGCAAAGGGGCATGCACCAGAAGGAAGTGTGGTCTGAGGATTCTCTCAAATAGAGGGAGTTGATTTCAAAGTTTGAGATGAAGGATCTTGATCGGATATATTGGGATTGGAAGCGTGGTTGGAACCAGATAAGATCTTCAGTGAGGAGACTGAAGAGGTTTAGCATGATGGAATAGAATTCCATGACCACACCTATGACGACACATCTAAGGAAGTTGTGTGATGGGATAGACATTTTCTTTGCAGAGAGCACCTTGTGCTAGTATATGGTTGAGCCATGGCCGTCATATTGGGTTACAACACAACATGCAGGTACCTATGTTGTACATATAGATAAGATTGATCTCTGATGATGAAATATGGTTGTTGGGAGATACGGTTTTTGGATTAGAAGTGCATAAGACATATCTAACACCTAGGGTGCTACTTTATCTTGGGATCAAGCAGGATTTCCAGACATCCAGGGAAGCAGATATTTGTAGCACTCGGTCATATATCATAGCTAGTGACGCAAGATATGAAGCGGGGTGGATTTTCGAAGGATATTGCAGGACTTCATCAGAGACATGGTGCAGGAAGGAGCAGTGAGGCTCCATCACATATCCACAGATGAGCAGATAGATAACATTTGCACTAAGACTCTATCTGGGATAAGCTTGGCAGGAATGAAAATGTTTTCCTAGGGGAGTGTTGATGATTGCAGCATCGTGTTGATATCCAAGATTGATCATACGAACTTGATCATGTGGGAATAGGCCCAGATGTAATCTTCGATGGATTGGATATTCGAGTTGTTTCTAGATCTGCTATCTGTGAATTGCATCGGGCCTTGAAATTCTCAGGAGTAGGTGAGTAGCTCCAATAGGCATCGGGATGACTCTATCTCCACATGAACTGGGTTGTGGACTAGGGGAGATAGGGAACATCTACATCCAGAGTAGATGTGCCCCAACCTAGTCTTCGATGGACTGAAGACTCGAGGTGCTTGAGGTGCAATTTGACGTATCTGATAGCATCGAGCTAAATGCATTCAAAGAGTGATCTTATGAGAGGATCACCATGAATTTTTTGTGTCTCTGATGTGGTAATAATTCTTTCATGGGACAAGAATGACCCAAGGTGCTAGAAACATGTTTTTGATAGCATCGAGCTAAATGCATTCACGGAGTAATCCTATGAGAGGATCAACTATGAGGTGAATGTTGCTCTGATGAGTTCATGATTATTGTCATGGGACAATAATGACCTAAGGTGCTAGACACATGGTGGTGAATATGGATCATCAAAATATCTAAATGAGGCTCGTGGATATTGTGATATTGTCTATGATAGAAGAATACCAAGAACAAGTACAACGATATGTTTTGATGCCAGATGATGATGATAGTGATGATGATACTCGTGACTTGATCTATGATGATGCTACATGTAGAATGGTCTACAAGACTATGTGAGTCTTTCCCATGCCATGTGAAGATGGATGGATTTGTTTGAGACTATTAATACCTCCCTATCTAAGAGGGAGTGTTGACATTATGCTATCCGCGGGAGGTATTAATCTCCATATGTAACCTTTAACTAGAACAAAATATTTTGGAAGCAAGAGAAACCCTAAACATATGTGTGAAAACCCTAGAAGACATGTCAGCTCAACATAATATATAATATTAAGGTATTATCCTCCAAGAAAACAGATCAGCTTCACAGGAAAAAGATAAATAGAAAATATAATTATGAAAAAGTCAGGTCAACCCAGCCAGAAAAAAAATTGGACATATCAATATAAATAGAGGATGACTTAGCTCGTTTGTTCACTCACTCTCACTTAGGAAACCAAAAACAATGCAAAAGTTTGGAGGAGCAACAACAACTACAATTGTACGATTTTCTATTTTTTCAATATTTCTGGTACTTTCTCTTGTGCGCTACCCTTGGAGAAGGTGCACTCTCTTGGCTATCTGTTGGTTCTAGTGTGGCTTCCCATAATCATTCTTTCTGTCAAAGTTTAAGGTGCTTGGGGGTGGATTTTTGTGTATGGTTTGGTGACAATGGTGTAGCATTGTTTATGGTGAAACGAGCACATCAACATTATTATAACATAGCCAAGGACAAGACCTTCACATTAGCCAACAATGCTACTTGTCCTACAACATCAAGCCCTTTAAATATGAGAAACTATGTGATGTTGTCACACTCAAAGTTTGTGATGTTCATTTAGGAAAACCCTATATGTGGAAATGTCATGTTGTTTATGAGTCTCGGCCTTGTGGTGTCATTGTTACTTTAGGAGATCATCCCTACAGGGTACCATAGGTAGTTCCAATTACACAGGGTTTATCTACATAATAAAAGTAGGTGGACAAGTTTGACGAGGAATATAGAGACATCTTCACCTCACCTATAGGGGTGCCTCTGCACTATTAGGTCAAACATCCCATTGACTTGATACCTAGTGCTCCCTTACCCAATGGTCCAATATATAGATGCTCCCTTCTAGAGAATGAGAAAAATAAATGTTAAATTCATGAGCTCACATTCGACTGAGCTCCTCTCTTTGTGGGGGTCCAATTGTGTTGGTGAAAAAGAAGAATTGCACATAACGACTTGGTATTAATTATAGAGTCTTGAACAAAATCACTATTAAGAATCGATACATGATCCCCTAGATTGGCGATCTTCTTGATCAACTTAAGGGTGCTAAGTTCTTTAGTAAGATTGATTTGAAGTTATTCTACCACCGGGTTCTGATAGAACAAACTAATGTATGGAAGACAACCTTCAAATTTAAAGTAGGTATTTTTGAGTGGTTGGTCATGCCTTTTGGCTTGACTAATGCTCCAATGACATCCATAAGGATGATGGATGATATCTTGTGATTGTTCATAAAATATTTTGTGGTTGTATATTTGGATGACATCCTCACATTTAGATGGGCATAGCAAGAACAATTGTAGTTTTTTACCCCCCTATCCTATGGGTAACTTAGGAGTTGATGTCTCGAGGCTCGTAGGTAGTAGACATGTATTGTCGAGAGTTGGATGCATAGCATAGCCCAAAGATTTGTCTTCTACAACATGCTTCACCATCATCATTGGCAACAAAGTGACATCCACTACATCGGTTTGGCTCCCAGAAGACAACAGTTCTTGCTTCATGAGGTAACAAGTCTAGTCTCATGGTAAGTGTCACTTTAATATTTGAAGCATTTAAGCATGTAGCAAAGAGTCCTTTCTTTATTATGGGATGTTTGCTTGGAAATTATATCTTTTTCATAATTACAACTTGGTGGTTGGCATGGTATCCTAGTAATTTGGTCACCCTTAGGAAGAGGGTTTATATTAAGGGGTTTCCTTGAAGGGTCATTGCACCGTTCCCCACTCATACTTACCAGTCTCCACACTTCTTCCCCTTCGTTTCCTCAACTTTTGGGTTTTCAAGTTCATTGTCCCCAAGAAGGGTTTGTACCTCATTTCATGGGACGAAGGGGTTGAAGGCCTAGAGGTATTGTAGTTGACATCGTACATAAATTCTTGCCCTAAAGTCCTGAGAGCCATGAAATGCTTCTTTAAACGAATAAAGGACTTTTAAGTAAAAAATGAAAAAAGTGTCTTGCATGAAGGGGGAGTGCATTGTAGTGTTCTTTTATTTCCAATGCACATAGCACTCGTTGTGTTCTAACTTCAAGTGGCATTGCGGTGCTCTCTTATTTCCATTGCACATAGCACTCAATGTCCAGACTTAGTAAAAAGGAAAATAAAGGGTTTGGAAAAAGGTTGCATTACAAACAAAGGTAACTCAAAGGTGTAGCTCACCCTCCACAAAGGCACCCATAAATGAAACAATATGAACCCTTGATATGTCAAGAACCCCATGTTCAACAGTCTTACTTCGTTTCACCTCATACTCATTACATGATCTAGAAACATTTCTTGACTTGGGGCTTGGCCTACCCAATAGGGCATCATGACACCCATCCCATACCTAAATTTGGAAAAGTTTATAAGGTATTTGAGAATTTGTTTAATTTGAAAAGGAGGCATTTGATGCACTTGTTTGGGTGGTTCTTTTATTAAATGTGTCTTACTTGGAATGATTCATAATACTTGTGGACAATTGGAGGGCGTACTTGTTTGTCTTTACAGGACCTTGCGTGGTGGAGGATGATGGATCACAGTACTTGGATGACGTCACCTTATATACTTGGAGGTGGCCTTTGGAGGCCTAGGACATCACTCTTTAGCCCTTGATGTCACCTTGGAGGTTAGGGTTTGATGGATGATGTGGTTCCAGAGGTGGTTTGACAAGAGGAGACACATGGCATGGCACTTTTGCACATCAAAGTATGATACATGGACTTTGGAGGCCCAATGTTCTCTTCGTTGATGCTTGACGTCTCAATTTTCATCCCTACATCACCCTTCTAGGGCATGACGTCACCCTTTTTAGGGTTTTACTTTATGTATTTTTCATTTTTGCATATTGTAAAGGAAAATTAAGGGGGTTGGCCCTCTTCTAATTTGTTGTTGACAATTTTAAGTGCACAAATTGGTTAAGAAGGCCTCATATAAATAGAGGACCTTCTAATTTCATTCTATCATCATTCATCACTCACCATTTTTTAAAACAAGTCTAAATTTTTTTCCCTCTCTTGGGATACCTAGCTCTTCTACTTAATGTGCTATGCTTGGAGGATCCTTTTGTGGATGCTTTTGTTGATTTTGAAGAGGAATTTCTGCAATTAGGGTTTTGTCTCTTGGTTTCTTGGCTAAAGTAAGTTAATTTTCTACAATTTATCTTTATGTTGTTATGTTACACAATGAATATTGCTTCTTTATGCTAGATTTATTTCTTAGTAAAACCCTAAGAGAGGAGCATAAGTGCTTCCTCCTCTCACAAGGTTATTGTTATTCAAAATTGTTGAAATATCCTTGTTAGGATTAGCATCCCAAATCCCTAAAGTGATATCACTTTAGGATTTTAGCCCTAGACACTTGATTTCTTGACCTAGTTGAAGTATTAAGAAGCGAGAAAAGGTTGTTAGAGCCCAAAAGTGCTTGCACTCTAGAAATCCTTCTCCTCAAGGTTTAAACCCTAAGGTGCTAATGTGCTAGCACCTTAGATTTTAAGCCCTACCACTTAGACTTTGCTAGATCAATCTTCAAGGATTGTCATATTGTTGTTGTAAATACTCCATAGCCCTCAAAGGCATTGATTTTATAGATCTATTGTGGTGAAATTTATCAACAAACGCTCTCTTTCAACTCTCTCAGTCTCTCTACTAACTTTGCTAACACTAACACTCACTTACTCACTAGTAAACTTTATATTAATGCAAAAGTTTGAACCAACCATCTTGATACACTTTTATTTGTTGCATACATCCTTGTAAACATGGTTTAACTTGCTCAAAATTTCTCTCAAGAAATTGGATAATGTCCTATGTGATGCATGCTTAATTTTTTTGGTCAATTGTTGAAATTTTGAGCTCTCTTTATTGTTGTTGTTAGAAATTTATATTGTTTTTATAAGACTATTGTACTACTGAAAATTTGTACCAGCCATTACATTTTTTATTGTCTAGTGTCTTCAAGGGATATTTATTTCATGTTTGAGCTTGGAAATCATTACATATATGGATGAGTAGTTGGATGCAATGTCCAACATTGGTCAATGAGATGACCCCGCTTCTGACAATGAGTGAAAATCCTTTGCATCCTCTTTTCTCGTTGTCTTTGCTTAGAAAGTTTCCTGAAATTGGTCATTCTTTTCCAACATTTTGAAACATGATGGTTATATAAGCCACAATATGTACATGGATTCTTTCTCCCATTTTTACATACAAATTTATCATGCTTAACATAATCAAAAGCAACTGAATGATAAGCAGAATTATACCTTGAACATTCACCTTTATCGCCTCTTTGAGGAGGTGAATCTGAAGAGTTACAAGCTCTCCTTTGAAGACCATAAACAGTGTTCTTGTCCTCATCGTTGTCACAACTCTTTCATTTCACATTCATCTTGAACACAAGCCTTGCATACTGGAGGGATTGAACTTTCGCCTTTAAAGCCTTCTTGAGGTGGTGAACTTGAAACAAAGTTTATACTTGGAACTTTTTCCCTTGTCTCCTCGACTTTGGAATTTGCTCCATCCCGTTGTTCATATCCAAGACCACAAAACTTAGGTCTCCCTTCAACAATAGGCTCAACAATGCCTTGTGCATGCTTGCCTAACCCTTTACCTTCATAGCCGATTTTTAACAACAACTTGGACCCTATTCCTCTTGTGTGCTTTTCAAAAACACCAAAACATTCATCTTGAGAGGAATTAGAAGATAAACTAAAATTGCATACCTTATGTTCATGCATGTACTTGGTAAGGGTTTCCTTTGCCTCATGGAGTTGAATCTCCATCTCATGCAACTTTGCAAGAAGCTGGTCTTTCTCCTGCTTCATGGCCATCAACTGCTCTTCAAGGGAAATATTCACATTTCTGTCTTCACACATATCTTTCATCAAATCTCTCATAGTTAGAATCTCTTCTTTGTCAAAGAACTTAGATAATGAAGATGTATAAGAACTATCAATACTTTAAGCTTCTTCCATCCTTGCAAGATATCAAACTTCAACACAAAACTTGCACAAAAACCAATAGCTAAATCTCAAGCTATCAATGGAAAACACATGAGCAAAACAAACTATGCTCTGATACCACCTGATCTGAAAATAGAAGGCTAACTTGTTATGCTATGCAAGCACCCTCTACTTCATAAAAATAAACTTTACAGGACCTTGCTTCATGTGTTAAAATATGCAATATAAACTTATGTGTTAATTCATGCTTCTTCCTTTAAATGTTTAAGTGTGAGGAAATGTTCTTTTAGATGGTTAAATATGTACTTGAAATAAATACACAACAACACAACTTTCAGCAAATAAACCATCAAACGCACAACAAGAACAACATGATAAAGGAGTTCACCCCCCTCCGGGCTACATCTCCTTGAGCCTCCATCAATGGACTTGGCTCTCTGGGATTAATTTTTCAAAAGTTATTTTACAAGATGCTGCTCAACTCCAATGGAAATTATGACTACACCATTGGGATCAGAACACATAAAAACCCCAAAAATGACTAATAAAACTCTGAAAACGGATCATGGCTCATCCAGGCATGACCTCTTCTACATGTGGCCATAAGCTTCCCTCAGATTCTCTTTGGAAAATACACATGTAAAATTCCTCAACAGCCTCTGAAACCTATCCCAATTTTTTCAGAGCATAACAATTATCCAAGCATGATTATTCAATCACAGAAAACAAACATAGGCTCACCAAAACATGTCCTCCATCAATGAGGGCTTCAAGCTCCCTTGAGCTTGCTGAAACTTAAATGGTGAAAAAGCTGCAAAAGAAGTCTTCAAATGGCCTTGATAACAGTGCCAATAGATTCAGGACATCCAAAAACCCCTAGCTAGGCTTTTACGGCACCTCAATCAGCCAAAAGATGAAGAAGTTAGGCCTCCTCCATTTTCCTCCTTCAAGCTTGTTGTCACTGGTTCTACAAAACGCACCCTTGTCATTTGAACCTGGCTCACACGCAATTTAAAGCGTGAAAACCCAGCACCGGGTGCAAGCGCGCCAATGGTGCAAACTGTAGAACGGTTATGGCGCCTCCATCCCCTAACCGCCAAGCTCTCGAGCACATGGGTCCATGTGACCATGCGCATTTCCAAAAAGGGCTCTGTCCCAAGCAAATAGAAATGCAACATGTGGCGGGTCGTTTTACACAACCGTTGAAACCACATTTAAACCACGCACCATTGAACAGAGGGCATGTTCATGTTAAAAGGCATAGAACCGGGGTCGTTTACATATTTGCGCGCCATTGTATTATAACACGGTCATATGAAAAACACATACAAATCGGGATTAACCGTTTAATTTACCACTCCACGTATGTGATACAACCACGGCTACCATGCACGCCAAAACCCGTCTATGCAAAGGTTACATGGGATATAACACAAGACCGCGGGCTGGGGCTAAGCCCCAGCCCCACCCCCGAGCCAATATGTAAAAACTTTAATTAAAATAAATTAAAATACATCCATATAGTAAGAAACAAATTTAGGCGCGTTGGTTGGTTGGCCTTTGTTAAAGCTTTGGACAGTGGGAGGAGGTTCACGGTTCGAATCCGGTCGGCTCCACAAAATTTTAAAAACAAACCAATAAACCATTAGCCAATAAAGGGGTGCCACGTGGCAGCCCATGACTGGGCCACGTGGCACCTTACCATTCGCCCAAATGATGCCACGTGTCGCAATAACATTCGCCCAATTGTTAGCTAATCACAAACCGCCACGTCAGCAGGTGACATGTCATCATATGATCTCCATGTCATCATGTACAGACTCTGCCACGTCAGCCTGTACGGACTGCCTAGTCAGCATCCTTTTTTTTGCCTGTTTGACGATTCAAACAGATCACGATATCTCTCGCTCCCGATGTCCATTTGAGACAAAACAAATTGCATTGGATTTGTGATGATGAGGGCTACACTCACGTTCGTTTTGAGGCAATTCTGAGAACGTTGATTTTTGAGCTAAAATTTGACCCCTGGTCCAGATTTTAATCAATCGTAGGTTTGTTTTTGGATTCTCTCATATCGCTTGGACCTTAACTCAAGTGACCAAGTGTGGAGCTAAAGCCAAATTTTCTTGGTCTGAAACACGACAAAAATCATTCCAGGATCTAAAACATTGCTTTTGCTCTACACCAATACTCATGTTTCCAATCCTACAATAGCCATTTGAGATTGAGATAGATGCCTTGACTATCCTATCAGTGTAGTCCTCACTCAATAGGGACATCTATTTTCCTATCACAATTAAACTCTATATGATGTTGTTTGCATATATTCCACCTATGACAAGGAGATGCAGTCCATGGTGTAAACATGTCGACAATGGTTGCATTATATTCTAGGAAAGAAAACAATCATCCACACTGATCACAAACCTCTGCAATTCATGCAGACACAACGAAAGTTACAGAGAGACCACCATCACAAGTGGTCCACATACCTACAAAAATTCCACTTGAACATTAAGTACAATAAGGATATCACCAACCATGTTGCAGACTGCCTCAGTCGGCCCCCGATTGTGGCACTAATCACAATTCTTAACTCTTGTGGGCACGAGATATCTAGGTGGCCACAATTATACAACAATGACTTTGAATTCTCTATTGCTTATCAGACACTAAGTGCAGGCAAACAAGTCCTAGAATTCCACCTCTACTATGTGCTTTTTTTCTATCTGGGCCATCTTTGTGTTCCTTCAAGTGATTGTAAAAAAATAATTTGGGAGGCACATTATAGTTTGATGGTAGGTCACTTCCTTGTGGAGAAGACATTAGCAATACTTCATAATTATTTATACTAGCTAAAGCTTCGAAAAGACATCAACTAATATAGCACGTCGTGCACTTCCTATACCATCGCTAAACCATCCATCCATAAGAAAGGGTTGTACACTCCTCACTCTACCCCATACAAGCCTTGGGAGTCAGTCTCTATGGAATACATTTCAGGTTTTCCCACCACTAAACATGGTCACAATTGCGTCTTTGTGATTGATAATCAATTCTCTAAGATGGCCATTTTGGCACCATGTAAAAATAGTATCACAACCGAAGCCACTGCTAGGCTCTTCTTTGAGCATGTTTGGGTTCAATTTGGGCTACCACGAACCATTATTTCAAAGAGGGATGGCAAGTTCACTATTACCATATGGTCCATTCTATGGTCTTCGATGGACACCAAATTGACCAAATTAACTACCTTTAACCCCTAAATGGATGGTAAAATGAAAGTGGTCAACATGATGATTGTGCATATCCTGCACATGTACAACTCCAAGCATCCATGTACATGGGATGAGAGCCTTCTATATGTTCAACATAACTATAACATATCCTTCCATAGCTCTACTCACCACAGTCTTTTTCAAGTGTACTTGGGGTTCCAACCATTGTCTCCCATTAATGTAGGTCTTCATGTTCCATCTTAACCAATAGAGTCCACTCACACTCAAACTGAGGTGGACAGAGCAACTAAATTTATTGAATGGATCCAACACCTCCAACAACAAGTTCATGATATCTTGCAAAATTATAATGCTAGGTACAAGCAGTGACATGACCAACATCAAGTTACATACAAGTTGTAATACCCCTAGGCCAAACCCTAATTGTAATGTAAATGTAAATGTACATCTAGGCTGGTGAGCTAGGACATTTTGGGCCAGAGAGCCTTTGTATATATGTATTTTGAGGCCACAATGTCTGTGCGGTTGTTGAGTCTCAGAAATGTCGTATTTCCATCCACCTTTCCTTTCATCATTCTTCACATTTCATCACCCCATTAACCTTTCATGATACCATTTTCATAATTAAATATGGGTTTAACCTTATTATTTTCCAAATCATTTATTTTAGTATTAAAAGGGAATTGGTGATTAAATATTAGAAAATTGGCATGTTTTCATATATATCTCAAAAATGTGTGAGCTTTGTCATGTGTAGGAATATGTGAAGGATTAATTTAAAAAGACTTCTCGAATACTTCCTCCACCATTTCAAGATTTGAGGAGATAATTCAAGCCTATTCTAAGGAGAAGATCATGGAGATTTGGTTGTCATATCTTATCAAAGATATATGAGAGATATGTGTGAGGATTTGAAGGGACGATATTTTGTAATAATGGGCAATTGGTTGAGAGAAAAGTGGATCTGTAATTATGAGATGCTTATCTTCTTTTCAAAGCTCTCATGTATAAAAGAGAGTGCCCTCTCTTCATGAGAGTAGAAGAATTATTATTATGTAGATTGGAAGAATTATTATGACGTAAGATTGGTTCTTAAGATAGAATTGTTATGATGTAGCTTGAGAGAATTGTTATAATGTAGATTAGATTTAGGAAAAGACTATTTTGTAAACCTACTTGTTGAAGATTAATGCAAGTTTGAATTGAATGATCTTGTGTCTCTTAGAAGTTAGCATATGGTGATCTAAAAGCTTCCATGTTGGCATCGGAAAGGGACAGCGATCCAGCTTGGTAAGCTTATTGTAAATTGTTAGTGTAGATTTTCATTTCATGTACCTTTTATTTTGATTTCATGTTATTTTGTTTGATTTCACTATTCGAATTTGTTGCAAAGTGTGGTAATGCAGGAACAGTTGGATCTCCATATTTCACCATACATGAGCTTCAATGGAGCATCCCATTTTTTAGTTTAGTTGCTCCAAGAGATAGAATCAAAGTTCATCTTTTCTTTTCATGAGCCATCAATGAACATGTCCATCACCTGAGCAAGAGCTTTTGTTTGTTTATGAGTTTTGCTTCAAGCTTTCGAATTGTGTGAAGATTGTTATTTTTAAAAGTGTGTTGGTTTCTAAATGGTTTTCTTATCTAAGCTATACTAAACAGACATAGGAACCTATCTTTTATCGGCACATATAGTGCATCAACTCTACTGATTACGAATCCCAGTTGATAATTTTTGTTTGGTAATATATTATGCAAATAATTGCACCAACAACAATTATTAGGCGCGAGAGCCTGGATGTAAAAAGGCTAGTGAGCCTAAATTTGTGAAATGTAATCACATCCATATTTTAATGAAAACATGTGACTACTATAGACCAACTAGACAAAAGAGTATGGGGGGATAAAATCCTCTAGAATGGGAAAGGGGGGCTAATATTCTAGGAAAGGGGATAAGCTAAGGGGGATTAAGCCCAAAAGAGTATTTTATTAATATTTCTAAAGTATAAAGTATGGGATATTCATTTTATCCTAAGTCTCTAAGGGGGGATGTATCACCATGTGGTGGGCCCATGTTGGGGGGCATGTAGTTCCAAACAATACAAGTGACAAGTTGGGAACATGCACATATAATTGGGAAATTTAGTTCATGTATCCCATTCATTCACTCATTATGCCATGATTATTCTCTCCTACTATATGTACTCTACGATTTCCATCACATGTACCTATACAATGGGAATCCTTGGAGATGTGAGAAACTAGTAACCTGATAATTGGGCTGAAGAGGCAGGTTGTCAGGCCCGTGAGTTATTGAAGAAGTGGGTTGTCAGACCCGTGATCATTCTCTCCTGGTGAGAGAACTACTAGAAACTGATTCCCATGGTGCCAAGCTGCAACTATATGGATTTGAGACTTCATGTCTGGCATGTTGTTGAAGCCCTGAAAGGGAAGTGGGGTAGTTGAAGGACTGTTGAGAAAAGAATGGGAACACTTCCTGGGGTGGGACAGGTATGTGGGAAATGAGGGATTTTAGGTTGTCTCCTAGAGTTGGAACCTAAGTCTGAACTATTCTGTTGTTTGAGAGACCTTAGTCTGGTTTATGATTCCTTTGCCCGTGGAATTTAGTCCCAGCTCGGGGGTGACTTGTTGTTGAGTTATGAGCAACATAGTCTAAGGCTTGGAGGAAATTCGAAGGTATTTCATGTGTTTGTTTTAATAATTATGGTGTAATTGTCCATGTGTTCTCTATATGGGTTTTCCTATATAATAATGTTTATGCTTATTTGTTATTATTTTGCATAGTTTTGTGCATATGCAGAGCATTTTTGTGAAATAAATCGATATCAGAGTTGGAAATTTTCGCATAGCACTACCCAACTCGGGGTTGGAGATGCTACAATGTGGTATCAAATCTCTAGTTTAGACACTGAGCCTGCATGGGCCAAGTTAACAAAGCATTGAAGCGGAAAATTGCAGGAAAATAATTTCAAAGGAAGTCTGCAAATCATTTGATAATATTATTGCAGTGAAATTGAAGTAATTTTAGACAAAATTGGGGAAAATTGAGCCCAGAAGTTTGAAATATCCAATTTAAATCATTAATTGGAAAAATCATGCATGTAGATGGTCAAATTTTTAATTTACAAAGCAGCCATGGTGCCCATGGTAAAATTGGACAAAAGCCCCAATTTCTGCAACATAAATTTGAAGGAATTCAACAGGAAAGGGGAGAAATTTGTGGGCAAAAGTCGAATTAATACAGATAAGGCCAAAAAAAATTATATGAAGATTATTATGAGAGCTTCAATGGTGACCCGAAACAAAATTTTGAAATTGGGCAAAATTGGGCATATTTGGAAAATTTCAAAAATAGGCAAAATTAGAAAACTTTTGGGAATTTCTTTCGTATGTTGATGTCAACATGACGTGGGAGTCATGTGTCAACTGAAGTGGAAGAGTAGTCATTTTTACTTCCATGGTGGTAGGTACATAGTGGTGTAGTGGAAAATGTGGCAAGCAACCTAGAGCCACGGTGGAAGACACCTTCCTACCCGACAGAACCTAGAGCTTGGACTGTGGAACCAAATTGCGGAGGGGGGGTCCTGTGGAATTACGTTAACCATAGGTTAGGTGGGTTGTAATTTTCTGATGCATGACATGTCACCAAGGATCGATCCATGGTTAGGTTGTGTGGCCCTCCCTCCCTCTTTTAATGATTGGTAGGGTGGGGAGCCTATGATGCGACGGTGACCGTCGATCACTGTCGACGCCCCATGATCCTCCATTGTCTGATTAAAATGACAAGAAACTTCACACACGGATGGAGAATGGGATCGATATGGAACCCAACCATTCCCACGACCCAATAAAAGGGTACCACATAGGAAAACCAAGCTTGTGGGCCTCAATATATATATAGTAATGTGTGTGATGTGGAGGGGATAAGTAAAGAAGGGAGAGGAAGATGGGACTGACAGGGTAAAGCCAAGTGGGTGAGGAGTTGATAGGTCATCCCTTCATGGATGTTAGGTGGACTCGAGTGCCATGTAATCATCCCAATGAGCATAAGTTAACCAGATTTTAAAAATAATAGTGAAAATTTGCCCCAAAAATGGGTATTTTCCAGGTGTTCAACTTGCAAGCCATTTTCAAAGGCCTAAATGAAATTTTGAGTAGTCCAATTTGTATGAAACTTTATTTTCTTCCAATACAAGGAATTTTTGCATCTGAAATAATAAATCTCGAAGAGAGATTTCTAACGGTGTAAACCATTTGTCAAACGGAGCTAGTATGAAGAAGTTACAGGCCAAATTGTGCAGGGTGAATTTGAGACCCAATTAACTTCTAAGGGCCATAACGTCTTGCTCCAAAATTGTATTGGGGCACAGGAGAAATCTACGGAAATATATTGAGCCATAGAAAACAACCAGGGATTTGAAATAAAAATTTGGGCACTTAAAAACGTACAGGAGGGCATAGAAGGTACATGTAACATTAGGGGATAAAAATATTAATTGATTTGAAACTTCAACAAGTTGTATCTAGCAACCTCGAACCCAGATGAAGGTGAAAATTGGAAGGATTTTCCAAAATATGGTCATGAAGGAACCCAGTTGATATCTTCTCAAATTTCCAAAGCAGCAGGTGCAAGGATTCATAAGCATAATGCAAATTTGCACCTGGTTGAAGGAGTTTTTGGGTAAATTCAAACGACCATAACTTTCTGCTCAAAAATAAGAATTGAGCAAGGAAGGAGTCATTTGAAAGGTCTTGGAAAGAGGAGTCCATAAATTTGAATTGGGTAGTTAAATTCACAAGGAATCGGGAGAAAGGGTTCTGATACACTCATGGAATAGAATTGTGCATAGTATTTATAGATTTCAAAATTAACTAGTCTAACAAATCTTTTTGCGTGCACATTTTGCAGAGTTAACAACAATTTGATCAACGCATGATCAACACATAGATTAGAAGAATGGAAGATGCACAAATAACCTACAACCATGAATATGGGGGCATATCTATGTATGTCAATATGGTCAATGAGGGTACAAATTCAAATGGACATGGAGAAGGAAAGGAAGAAAGCATGAACTTGGTGGTGATCTAGGAGGATCTGGAACGCTCAAAGTGATCCAATGGGATCTAAGAATGCTCAAAATTTGATTTCCTCATATTCTTGAGAAAAATTTCTCCATTGCGTAGAACTCAGCGATAGCTTTACAACAACACAAAAATTGCCTCAAACAGACGTCATACGAGAAAGTTATGGTCGTTTGAAGTTTGGAAAAATTAGGTAAAGAAGGGGTACCACGTGACAAGCCCATAGGATACCACATGGCCTGTCCATATAGGTCATACAACTAATAGGATAATGTCATGCTAATGTCAGCAGGATAACATGGCAGCATGAGAGGTTGCCACATGTCACTCATTTTTAGCATTTTCAGGCACCCATGTGGACCAATAAAAAAAAAAAAATGTCATGTGTCATCCATACGATGAAGTGGTAGGTGACAGGTGGTAGATACAGTTAGCATTTGTACGCTAACATGGAAATGACTTGACAATGAAATGGCATAATTTGTATGCAAGCAGGTGATTATACTACAAGTGGACCAATCAAAGAGTGCCACCTGACACTCTCTAATTGGCTAGTAATGGCTAAGGGAGAGTACAATTAGTTTGGTTGGATGAGAATCGAACCCATGACATATGGTGTAATTTTCCCAAAATATTCCAACGACTTAGCAAATATGCTCCTACCCATGTTCCACAAGGTGTGCTTGTTATAACAAACTGGAATATTATATTTAAAGTGTAACAAATGAAGCTCGAGAATAAAGGGGCTCGGTTAGGCCGACTTAGCCTATATAAACTCAGCATTTAACCATTGTTCATGACATCAAAATTTGTTCCAAGAGTGCCCTACATATAATTTCGTGCATATCTTTCCTCGTTTTCCATGCAAGAGGTGTTCCTACGTTGGATTTGTCTCGTTTTGCGTGCTATTGAGTTCTTTGAGAGAAGTATAGAGTGTTTATACTCATTTTTCTCAGAATTTTGAGAGGAATCTGATCGTGATGTTTATTTTATTTAAAAATTATATGTATGAAATTATTATTTCCATTTTTCATGTATGAGAGCCATAGTCTCGTTATGTGTGCAAAGGGGGGTCTTTGGGCACATGTTCAGAACATAGTCCAGTTTATACTTGTTCTTCTCAGAATTTCGTGAGGAATTCAATGGTGACCTTTGTTTCTGGGTTGGAGATACAAACTTTAAGGGTCTTTAAATTCACCATTGTAAGTCATCATTGTATCAAGCATTTGAGCATTAATAGACCGGTCTCACTGTTTGGAACTCCATTATCAAACTGTGTAATGAGATATGTTATTTGTTGTCTCTAGTTCTCTCTATTTAGGCACTCATTATTTCTGCAAGTTATTATCAGTTAATGAAGTTTTATGGATAAGTAAGGGTTTTCACGTGATATTTTTCAAATAGTCAAGTCGATCTTCATTTTCTGAATCTAGTCGAATGTTTAGTGTCTGCTTATGAACTAATTGACATCTAAGGATTTTCGGGTTGAATTGGTATCAGAGTTTTTTTGATATTTTGGATCAAGTTGGTATCAGAACTCGTTTGATATTTTCAGATCATGTGGTATCAGAGTTGGTTTTGACGTTTATTTGCAAGTGAATGCTTACAAGGTCCAAATCTAAGCGAGGTGAAGGAAAGCTTGCAGTTTATAATCTTGAAAATGGTTCAAGGAGCTTCACTCAAAAAGGAGAAATGGCTTCAAAAAGAAGGTTAGGTCCTTACGAATCTGAAGATGATTTCTTCGAGATATTTACTTTAATGAAGGCCATAGTGGAAGAAATGTATGAGGATCGAAAGAAGGCCAAGGGAGAAAGTACATCGATAAAAACTGAAGTAGTTGAAGAAGAAGGAGAAGGTGAAGAACCTCCAGAGCTTCCTTCATCCCCGTCATCATCATCATATTCTCCTGATGAAAGTGAACATTCTTCTCATAAGAGGAAAAAGCATTCTCAGAAGTCTTCTCATTCTCTCATGATTTTCCTTTGTTAAAGCTAGATGTAAAGTTTGATTTGCCTACTTATGATGGATATTTAAATGTAGAGTGTTCGACAACACAGGTATTCTAACAGAGGATGAACACCTTCAGTAACCACTCACACAACCAGATTAAATATCAACACACCAATGTTTTGACATGGTAAAACCCTGACGGAGAAACATCCATGGCCCCAGCCAACGCGACCACTTTTAGCAGTTTAAAATGCAAAAGAAAAAGATTACAAAGAGATTTTACAAGAGAGTTTCTCACAATCGATCATCGACAAATGACTCTCTATGCTCTTTAAATAGAGATCTTGGACAAATCAGATGTTAAGCCATGGATCAATGGTTGTTAATATCGAGGAGAATGTGAATCGTCGGATCACTCTGTGTCGAGAACATATTGTGACCATCAAATTTCCTAACTACAAATTCGTACTAATGCATACTAAAGAAACACACTAATAAACACAATTTTACCTAACGACGCATTAGACCAAGTATATATCAACCAACTCTTAAGTGTATCAATATCCTAACATCCCCCCTTAAGAACAACTTGGGATAGGATTGAAGGATTTACAATAGTGACACAATAGAAGAAGGAAGGAGGCATTAAATCATAGCCCCCCTTAATGAAAACTTCCTGGACTCCTAACATAGATCGAAGTTTAAAAAAATTCTCTTTTGTAAGAGACCTTGTGAAAATGTCTGCAACTTGATCTTCTGTAGGGAAAAAGAGCACCTCAATAACTTGATCATGAATGAACTTTGTGTTGAAGTGCATGTGTAGCTCAATGTTCTTGATGTGTTGATGTTGAACTAGATCTTTGGTGAGCTTGATAACACTCTGATTGTCACACCAAAGGCTGGTCGGATGTTACTACTCGAATCCAAACTCTAAAAGGATCTGTTGAAGCCACAAGGCTTCCTGACTTGCATTTATCACTGCTCAGTACTCTGCTTCTGCTGAAGAAAGTGCAATAGCCTATTGTTTCTTACAGGCCCAAGTGACAGGTCTTGAACCAAGGATGAAAACATAACCTACAGTAGAATTTTGATCATCAAGGTCATCGGCCCAATCTGAATCAATGAAACCAACCAATAAAGGAGTCCACCCTGAACTGTAATGTATCCCGAACTGAACTATTATACCACAGACATAGCAAAGTATCCTTTTAGTTGCTTTACAATGGATTTCATGGGGTGTTTGCATATACGGGGCAACAATACTAACAACATAGGAAAGATCGAGAACGGTATGAGTCAAGTATAAGAGGCTACCAACTAATTGACGGTATAGGGTGGCATCAACCTTGGGAGAAGTACAGGTGGTAGTAAGCTTGACTACAGACTAGAAGGGAGAAGGGGTTGGTTTACAATCGTCCAAGTGAAAGCGATGAAGAAGGTCACAAGCATACTTAGTCTAGGAAAGAAAAATTCCTTCATTGGTTTGCAAAACTTGGAAGCCAAGCAAATAGTGCAAAAAACCTAAGTATGTCATTTCAAATTTCTTCTTAAGGTAGGTTTTCACATGGTTTAAAAGTTTTAAGTCACTACCAGTAAGGATAAGGTCATCAACATAAAGAACAAGGATGATGTCATGGCTTCCTACTTTCTTGGTATAGACATTAGGATCACAATGGCATCTAGAGAATCCACTGTCAATAAGAAAGTTGTCCATTTTGGAATACCAAGCTCGGGGAGCTTGCTTAAGACCATAAAGAGATTTCTTAAGGCGACAAACAAAACTAGAATCATTTTGGACATAGTCAGGAGGTTGTTCCATGTAGATTTCTTCTTGCAAATATTTGTGCAAGAAGGCAGATTTAACATCCATCTGATGGACCTCACATTTATGTGAGGCAGCAAGGGCAAGAACAAGGCAAATGGAATTCATTTTGGCTATAGGGGCAAAGGTTTCTTTATATTCAATTCCTTCAACTTGGGAAAATCCTTTAGTAACTAACTGAGCCTTGCGTCTTTCAACACTTCCATCTGATGCATACTTAGTTATGTAGACCCATTTACATATGACAAGTTTTATTCCTTTTGGAAGAGGTACAATATCCCAAGTATCGTTAGTCATTAAAGAACGATACTCTTCATTCATTGTTGTATCCCAATCTGTATGACCTGAAGCTTCTGCAAATGTCTTTGGATCATGAGTCTTGGAAACTTGAGCCAAAAGAGAAGAGGCTCACTGGAACTGTGAAGGTGTTCGACGTTGATATGAAGGATCACCGACAAGACCACCAGTTGATTCTTGTGCTGAACAGACCTATCTAGGAAGCGGTGGAACTGGTGCTAGTTCAGATTCAAAGGAATCATCTAGAGGAAGGTGAGAAAGTGGAGGTGGATTTTCATCCTCACTGTCATCATCTGAAGAAGAAACTAGAATAGGAACAACAAAAGGAACAAACATCGAAGATGTCTTGCAGGCCGAAGAAGACACAATCGTCGAATTAGGCTTGCAGGCCAAGAGATTTTCATCAAATTTAACATCTCTTATAATAATAATTTCATTGCAATGTGGTTGAAGAAGTCTATAACCTTTGACATCTTCAAAATAACCAACAAATATACACTTCTCACTTTTAGTCTGTAATGTTTTCTTTTTCTCATCAGGAATGTGAGCCCATGTTATA
>ML778575.1:775256-789929 GCA_009831015.1 Picea engelmannii
CTTGTACTTGAACATTTAAGTGGGGTAAAAGGAGGTTGCCCCCTCGAAGAGGCTTATTATCTGAAATTATCTCTTTTTCAAGGCGTTGAGTACTTTTGCTGAGGTTTTTATATGCTATATTGATGTTTGGTTCTTAACAAACTGGATCTTTGGTGAGCTTGATAACACTCTGATTGTCACACCAAAGGTTGGTCGGATGTTACTACTCGAATCCAAACTCTAAAAGGATCTGTCGAAGCCACAAGGCTTTCTGACTTGCATTTATCACTGCTCGGTACTCTGCTTCTGCTGAAGAAAGTGCAATAGCCTATTGTTTCTTACAGGCCCAAGTGACAGGTCTTGAACCAAGGATGAAAACATAACCTACAGTAGAATTTTGATCATCAAGGTCATCGGCCCAATCTGAATCAGTGAAACCAACCAATAAAGGAGTCCCCCCTGAACTGTAATGTATCCCGAACTGAACTATTATACCACGGACATAGCAAAGTATCCTTTTAGTTGCTTTCCAATGGATTTCATGGGGTGTTTTCATATACGGGGCAACAATACCAACAACATAGGAAATATCGAGAACGGTATGAGTCAAGTATAAGATGCTACCAACTAATTGACGGTATAGGGTGGCATCAACCTCGGGAGAAGTACAGGTGGTAGTAAGCTTGACTACAGACTAGAAGGGAGAAGGGGTTGGTTTACAATCGTCCATGTGAAAGCGATGAAGAAGGTCACAAGCATACTGAGTCTAGGAAAGAAAAATTCCTTCATTGGTTTGAAAAACTTGGAGGCCAAGGAAATAGTGCAAAAAACCTAAGTATGTCATTTCAAATTTCTTCTTAAGGTAGGTTTTCACATGGTTTAAAAGTTTTAAGTCACTACTAGTAAGGATAAGGTCATCAACATAAAGAACAAGGATGATGTCATGACTTCCTACTTTCTTGGTATAGACATTAGGATCACAATGGCATCTAGAGAATCCACTGTCAATAAGAAAGTTGTCCATTTTGGCATACCAAGCTCGGGGAGCTTTCTTAAGACCATAAAGAGATTTCTTAAGGTGACAAACAAAACTAGAATCATTTTGGACATAGTCAGGAGGTTGTTCCATGTAGATTTCTTCTTGCAAATATTTGTGCAAGAAGGCAGATTTAACATCCATCTGATGGACCTCACATTTATGTGAGGCAGCAAGGGCAAGAACAAGGCAAATGGAATTCATTTTGGCTATAGGGGCAAAGGTTTCTTTATATTCAATTCCTTCAACTTGGGAAAATCCTTTAGTAACTAACTGAGCCTTGCGTCTTTCAACACTTCCATCTGATGCATACTTAGTTATGTAGACCCATTTACATATGACAAGTTTTATTCCTTTTGGAAGAGGTACAATATCCCAAGTATCGTTAGTCATTAAAGAACGATACTCTTCATTCATTGTTGTATCCCAATCTGTATGACCTGAAGCTTCTGCAAATGTCTTTGGATCATGAGTCTTGGAAACTTGAGCCAAAAGAGAAGAGGCTCACTGGAACTGTGAAGGTGTTCGACGTTGATATGAAGGATCACCGACAAGACCACCAGTTGATTCTTGTGCTGAACAGACCTATCTAGGAAGCGGTGGAACTGGTGCTAGTTCAGATTCAAAGGAATCATCTAGAGGAAGGTGAGAAAGTGGAGGTGGATTTTCATCCTCACTGTCATCATCTGAAGAAGAAACTAGAATAGGAACAACAAAAGGAACAAACATCGAAGATGTCTTGCAGGCCGAAGAAGACACAATCGTCGAATTAGGCTTGCAGGCCAAGAGATTTTCATCAAATTTAACATCTCTTATAATAATAATTTCATTGCAATGTGGTTGAAGAAGTCTATAACCTTTGACATCTTCAAAATAACCAACAAATATACACTTCTCACTTTTAGTCTGTAATGTTTTCTTTTTCTCATCAGGAATGTGAGCCCATGTTATATTGCCAAATACACGAAAGTGACTTACATCTAGTTTAATTTTAGTCCAAGCTTCTTCTAGTGTTATATTTTTAAGAGCCTTTGTGGGAGTGCAATTTACTATGTAATTTGCACAGTTGATTGCTTCTGCCCAATACTTTAGACTTAATCCCTTAGATTGGATCATACAATTAGCCATTTCTTTTAATGTGTGATTCTTTCTCTCAGCAACACCATTTTGTTGTGGTGTATATGGAACAATGTGTTGCATTTGGATGCCCTGTGTAGTGCAGTAACTTGTAAAATTAGTGTTCACATATTCCCCTCCATTATTTGTTCTTAACTTTTGAATTTGATGTCCAGGTTTCTTTTCTACTAGAGCCTTGTAGGCCAAAAACTTGTCAAAAACTTCACTCTTAAGTTTTAAGAAGTAAAACCAAGTACGTCTGGAAAAATCATCAATGAAATTTAAGAAATACTTGCACCCTTAAAAAATAAGGAGAAGAAAGTGGACCACACAAATCAATGTGAACAAGATGAAAAGGGTGTGACGCATGCCAAGAGGCACGTTTTTCAAAACAGTCTCAATGATGTTTGATGAGAACAAAACCAAAACAAACACCATCTCTGTATAAAACAAAAGGAAGACCAAACACCATCTGTTGATTACATAGTTTTTGCAATGAGCGATAGTTTAGATGACCAAACTGTTCATGCCAAAGTTTGCTCAAGTCATCGCTATGAGAAACAAAAACTGATGAAAAAGATGATGACCCAAAGTTGTCAAACTTGTACAACCTGGTAATATCATCAACAATTCTAGTTGCAAGAACATGCTTAGGATCTTTTAGATCCTTGATTACAATTTGGTGAGGTGAAAACTCTACGGTTTTACCTTCACCTGAATGAATGATTTGATATATTGATGGAAGGTTACAAGAAAGACTTGGAACACATAATACATCATTGAAATGACCATTATCTACTTGAATTGTTCCATATCCTACAACACTAAGAGATCTATCATCACCAACCAATATTTGCTTGGTGTTACATTCATTTAGAGAAGAAAATATGTCTTTATCCTTAGCCATATGATAATATGCTCCAGATTCAATAAGCCACCCATCAAGAGAAGAAGTAGAAGTTGTATTGAAGGAGAAACCATAAGCAGAAAGTGCATGTCCATGAGAAGAAGAGGAAGAAGTAGAATCAATACTGATGTTGTGTTTCTTCATCTCTGCTTCTAAAGCTACCATCTTCTTGAAACATTTGGACTCATTATGACCATCTTTATCACAAAAGTTGCAATGTATGTCGATCTTCTTATTTTTGTATGTTGCTCCTTTGTCACCATTAGGAGCTGAAGTTGTCTGAGCGAGTTTGGGACCCTTATGTTGCTTGTTGTTGTAGCGAGGATGTTGTTTCTTTGGATACTTGGGTTTATCTTTCTGTTGGGCAACTAAGGCTTTGTTGGAGGTACCTGCAATGTTGATCACTCCAAGTTGTACAAGCTTATCTTCCTCTCTAATCAAAGAAGCACAAAAGGACTCAAGAGTGGGTTTTTGGTAAGCTTTCCTAGAGCCTCTCTCATGGCATAAAAGGTAGATACAAACACAGAATATGCACTACCTAGCTTAGAAAGAATAAGATAGATGCAACGCTCTTCCTCCATTTTTATCTCACATTCTTCACATAAAATTATGGGTGTTTTAAACTTAGATAGATAGTCTCCAAGGCAAGAAAAATCATTTGGAATTAAGGTCAACACTTGATTTTCTAATTGTTGTGCTCGAATAATATTGAGTTTACCAAACACATATTCAATCTTTTCCCAAGCTTCATTGAGGTCATCAATTTCTTTAAGGTGGAACCTTAAATTAGGGGAGATGGAAATTCTAATTAGTCCACGTGCTTCATCACTCCTATTAGCCCATTTGAATTTTTTATCATCATCAATGGGTTCTTTTTCCTTTCCCAAGGTAATCCAGTACAAGCCTTTACTTCTTAATAAATCCTCCATATGAGATTTCCATTGGAAGTAATTGGTGTTAGTAAGAAAAAGATTACTGAAAGAATTCATATTAAATATGTAGATAATATGGATTTAAAAACTCAAACTGATGATCTGGATGGAAAGATCTCAAAAAATTGTGCAGTTTAAAAAAAACGACACTAAAAACGGACTTCGGATGTGAAAGTTAAGCCCTTTTTAAAAAAAGGCATAAACAGTAACCAAATGACCACATGGTGGTGTAAGTCGCTTTATGAAGTGACCCACTTTTATAAAGAGAAGTGGGGATCACTTTTACAATGAAGTTATTTTATAAAAGAAAAGTTGCATGCAAAATAAATAACTCTAAAATAAAATATTAAAGCTACTTATAGTGATTCACTTTTATAATTGTAATGAAATACACTTTACAATTTGAGCATGAACTTTTTCAAAAAAAAATAATGAAAGAGAGACTTGAACTCAAGATCTCTTACTTAATAAGGCAACTTTTAACCAAATGTTTTAGGAAATCATATTGTATTGTTTAGCAAGAGGATTGTTGTTGTCGTTGTTGTTGTTGAAGACGACCTTGGAGAGGGTGCTAAAAAAAAAACTTTTTTCACACAAGAAAAAAATTTCGCTTATCAATGACAACAAGGGTTATATCTTGGCTAGCTTACTCGAAAGATGCACATTTTTCTATCTGTTTCTGTTTTTTCGAGATCGCACAGGACGCGGGGCAAAGAATGTACGTATATCTAAAAGAGTGGCAACCCGAAAAGAAATAATACTCTGCAAAAAATTTAAAAATGTGTATTCAAGCTTTATACCTCCGGATCTCACTGAAATGGTCGTATCTTGGGAAAACGGAAACCTTTTTGAGTGAAATGAAAAGTGTTCCTAACAGAAACAAGTGCTCTGGACGAAATGTAGTAGTCCTCTCATCTCATAAATGTACGAAAATTATATAAAATGGAGATGAAGCAACTCGGTTTCATGATCTCGATCTACAACATGAGTGGGTCTTCAAACAGGCTCTGATATCATGTTCGACAACACAGGTATTCTAAAAGAGGATGAACACCTTCAGTAACCACTCACACAACCAGATCAAAGATCAACACACCGATGTTTTGACGTGGTAAAACCCCTACAGGGAAACATCCACGGCCCCAACCAACGCAGCCACTTGGAGCAGTTTATTAATGCAAAAGAAAAAGATTATAGAGAGATTTTACAAGAAAGTTTCTCACAAACGAGCATTGACAAATGACCCTCCATGCTCTTTAAATAGAGATCATGGACCAATCTGGTGTTAAGACACATATCAATGGTTGTTAAGATCGAGGATAATATGAGTCGTCGGATCACTCTATGTCGGGAACATATTGTGACCATCGGATTTCCTAACTACAAATGCATACTAATGCATACTAAAGAAATACACTAAGAAACACACTTTTACCTAACGACACATTAGACCAAGTAGATCTTAAATAACTCCTAAGTTTCTAAATATCCTAACACAGAGAAGTTAGATATTTGGGTCAAATAGATTGAAGTATATTGCAGGTTACAAAAAATCATAAATGACACTTCAAGGATACAGTTGGCTACTCTTCGCCTTAATGGCACAACCTTGATATGGTGGGAGAGTCAGAAATAAGTTGATCTTATTCAACATGGTAAAATCATTTCTTCATGGATTGAATTTGTTGTTGCATTAAGAAAGCAATTTTATCCATTAGCTTATATGCAAACATCAATGATTGTTTGGAAACATCTAAGGCAAGAAAAAGGGAAAAATGTTCAAGCTTATACACAGGAATTTAAGAGGAAGGCATTATATTTAAGAATTCCATTACATACTCATGAGACTCTTTGAAAGTATATTAGTGGTATGCACTCATATCTTCACCATACTATATTGATGATTAATCCTACTAATATTGATGAAGTATCAATACAAGCTACACATCTTGAAGCCAACAAAGGAAAACATGTTGTTGAGGATGTGTCAGGGGAGCCACATGAATTCGAGGAGCAATCGAAGGGAAAAGTGAAGAGTAAGAAGACAACTACAGTGAAGAAGGATGAAGAGAATAAGCCTACATGTTCTCACTATAAGAAGAAATGACATGATGAGAAGCATTGTTGGAAGTTACATCCAAAATTGAAGCCAAAGTGGGCTTAGCACAAAAAGGGTAGAAAGAAGAACATGACCATAGTTCAGGATCTTGGATCAGATTCTTAGAATGAAACTAAGGTTACAACTATGGGCATCAAAGGTAAATATTATGTTGCAAGTTTCATTTCATGTGATTCTTCTACAAAGTATAAAGTAATCCTTGATTGATGGAAAAGAAATGAAATGTTTCATTTACGAGTTATCTCAAAACACACTAAGATTGATACACTTATTGATAGTGGATCACAAGTAAATCTTATTTTAGAGCAAGTCGTTCAAAATTTGGGATTGGAAACTAGGCCTCATCTAAGATCGTATCCTTTGGTTTGGATTTTTTATAATGCTTAGGTACAGGTAACTAAGCAATGTAAGTTATGTTTTGCGATCACATCCAATTTCATTGATGAGGTAGAGTTATATGTGGTTCCACTTGACATTTGCGAGATGGTTTTGGGAAGTCCATACTTGTATGACAGGAAGGCCATTTTCTACAGGGAACAAAACGAGTATCATCTCTTCAAGGATAGGATTGATTTCATTGTGAGAGCTCATCAGATGAAGACGAATTTGATAGTTATCACTACAGGGCACGTGAAAAAGCTAGTTAATACTAGTATCTAGGATCCAAATTTATAGCTTACAATTGAAAGTAAAACATGTCCTTTGGTTCATGTTGTTCCTGTTAATAAGGGAAAATATGTTGATCATTCATTCTCTTTTGCATTTGAATATTCAGTTATGTTGTTTAGTTTATTACTAATCAATGGAGAATGGTTACTAATCAATGGAGTATTGATCCGAAATCGATCTTTAAAGACTTGGTTAACTTTTAAGCATGTATTCAATTATCGATTAGGAATTAATGAAAGAAGAAAAAATTAATGAGATATTATAGCAGCCATCATAAGGAAATGCATATCATAATACAAGCACAAATAACAGCAAAGTTGTTAACAGAATTCGGCAAGATTGCCTACGTCTCTGGACCTTTGTCTTAGTGGGTGAGGCTTTCTTATTTCTCTTCAATGCTTCAAAAGTACATCAGAAAAGTGTCAAAAGGATTACAAATTGGTTTGGTTGTGTTCTTCTCGACCTCAAGAATCTAACACAACTAACGACACTGAAAAAGGTTGAGCGTAGCTCCCGAAATTGGCCTACAAAGTTCGCTTCCTCAATGGCTTCCTTGCATAAAAATGGCTTCAAGCTTCATAAGTTCATCATAATTTCATTATATAAACCTCTCTAATGCTGCTAAGAACCTCTAGTTTATATAGATTTTGAGTTGGTATCCTCCTCCCATCTTCCTCCCAAAATTTGGCCTCAAATCGGGCTCGAAATCCTCCAATAATGGCTAAAATCCTCCAAAATCACACTGAAAATCACAAAAGAATATAATATATGGTTAAAAAACCCATATTTGGAAAAAATGTTGGGTGCAGCACCCTTTACCCAGGATTTTGGCCATATGGGGAACACCATATGTCCTCAGGCTAGGTTGGCGCGTTGGGCCCCTTTTCCTTCGGTCCTAGTCATGTGGGTATAGCCATGTGGCCATGTCCTAATACCTCACGCCCCCATTTATTGCACTAGATCATGGTCATGGGCTGAGTGTCAGGCGTTATGTGTTTCCCCCACCGACCAGGGCTATCCCTAAACCTCCAGACATATCACCATAAAATGCACTTGTGCCACGTATGGGTTAAGACCCAACGTTTATCTCGGATGGTCTACCGGTGGTTTTGAAGACTCTATGTAGGTGGAGGTCGAGTGTTCAATTCCCATGGGCAACAAAAAAAATTCCTAGCCAATATTGGAAAAATATGGGGTGCCACATGGTGCCCTCTGATTGGGCCACATGACACCCTGTGATTGGACCATACGATCCAGTCACCAACACAATCATCAATCCAGTAACCTTCCACGTCACATGGCGTACAACCACGTGTCATGCCATGTCAGCATCCATACTGCCACATCATCATCCGTATTGCCCAATCACCCTGCCACGTCAGCTTTCATACAGCCCAGCCACCCTGCCACGTCAACATCTGTACAATGACTTGTCGTTCATACTACAATGTGTCAGCCTGTCATTGGGCCATGTCATGTACAAGATGCCACGTGTCATCCATACACTGCCACATGTCAATTTCATATTGGTCCAACTCAGCCCGAAAACACCAAAATTGAGTGACACATGTCACCTCCTCGTGCTTCCATGTGTCCTTGCTAATTTCATCTTGACATCATGATGATGTCACTTGTCTTACTATTGACATCAACAGTACGACCTGTTGACTTTGACCAGTTTGACTTTTTACTTGTTTGGGAAATCGATCAGAACGTGATAACTTTCGCATATGGTGTCCATTTGTGAAAAAAATAATATGGCTAGAATCAACGCAATAGGCCAGACACATTGGCGCTAGTTTCATCTGATTCCGAGAACTTTGAGTTTTCGACCTTCCTGGATTCATTTTGGATCATGTCTCCTGACTAAGACCTTTTGGTCCTCCAAAAGGGTATTAACCAGCCATCAAGTGTGGGATAGGCCACCACACTTGCCCTTTGTCTTTAAACTCTTTCATGTGCACCTATCGCATCATAATCAATTGCAAAACAACCACAGCATATTGTTAGCCACTTGTACTCTTTCACATCTTACTAAAGCCACTACCATCCATGTTGAAAACATTAGTAGTGATAACATCATAAATATGACTGCAAATGAGCTAATATGTTTGAAGTGTTTGCATGAAATTAGCTTATCTTGAAGCAAATTATGATTGAATATTCATTCTACAACCATCTCATGTTCATGCTTAAGATCAACTGCTTTATTTGGCACAATTATAGGTGTGTTGCTTGCATAAGTTGCCTTCCTTAATTGTTCCATTGTTTGAAGAGATTGATTTGCTTTTAAGTGATGAGCATGTACAACATATTCATTGCCTTCCTTAGTTAAGTGATATTGATTATGTTCCTTGTAGAATATTGCTTTGTGATCATATAAATAAGGGTTTCCTAAGACCATTCCACATTCATTGAGTGGCACCACATCACATGTTACCGCATCCACAAACTTTGATGAGATTGCAAACTTTAAAGTGCATTGCTTTGTTATGTGCAATTTATGATTGTTGTTTATCTATTTAAGTAAGTAAGGTTTATGATGTAGCTTAGTTGTCAATCCCAATTGTTTAACTACTTCCTCTTAAATCAAGTTAGATTGAAATCCACTATCTATCAATGTATCGATCTTAGTATGTTTCATTATCACCCTTATGTGAAACAAATTACTTCTAGAATCATATCCATCACCAATTTTACCTATCAAATCAACTGCTATGATTTTAGTCTCATCACCTGAATCATATCACAAGTCTGTTGGTCATGTTGTTGCAACTGTTTGCCTCCCTTTCCTTTCTTTGAACCATTTTGGTCTCTTCTCTGGGTGCAATTGCTAATAATGGTCATCATTGTGCCCTTATTTCTTGCAATGCTTGCAAGAGAGATTCTCTTACTTTCTTGTCATTGAATTTGTTTTCTTTCCATTCCCCTTCCTTTTGTCCTCTTTCCTTGAAGATGATTCCCCTAATACACCAACTCTTATTTTCCCTACTTCAATGTATGTTGCTTGAACAGAAACCTCACCAAGATTAGTAGTTGCAAACATAAATACATTGTTTCGAATATGTGCAAGTAAACCTCCTATATACTTCATAAGAGTTTCTTGGGCATGTAATGGAATATTTAACATTAATTCTGTCTTACGAAATTCATCTATGTATTCTTGCACCATTTTCCCTTTTCTTAGTTTAAGACATTGTCATTCAATTAAAGCCTTCTCCTTATAACCCAAAGGATAAAATTGCTTTCTAAGTACAAAAATAAAATCTTTCCATGATGGAATTACATTATCAACTCGTTGCGTACCATTTTGCAACTTACTCTGCCACCAGATGATTGATGTGCCAGCAAGACGAAGCGATGCCAACTTGATTTGAGTTGCCTCATCCTTTATTTTTTGCACACTGCAATAAACTTCCATCTGTCTGACCCAGTTATCAAGCCTCTCAGCATTGACTTCACCATCATACATGGGCAATTCAAATTTCACATCAATCTTAAGTAAAGGCATATCGTGTTTATGTTTATGGGAATGTTTTCTTGCAGTGGATTTTGAACTTGTAATTGAAGACGAAGAAGATGAAGATGAAGGAGGTGAAGGAGGAGTTTTAGGAGGATCCTCTCCTTCTTCACTTTTTCCTTTTTTTGAAGATTCCCCTTGGAAAGGCCTCTTCTATTCCAATTAATCCTCATATAATACCTTTACCATCTCACACGTGGCAAATAAAGTCTTTTGCAACTCTATCTCGTTCTAAGACATGCCTTCTTCTGATGCCATCTCCTCACTTTGAGAAGTCCTCTTTCTCGATCCAATATCAATATCCCCTTCTACAAGCTCGCCTTCACCATGACTCATTTTTTCCCTGGTAATCATGCAAACTCAAAAACCAACTGTCAACCTATTTTGATACCACTTGATCCGAAATTGATCTTTAAAGACTTGGTTAAGTTTTAAGCATGTGTTCAATTACCAATTAGGAATTAATGAAATCAGAAGAACTTAATGAGATATTATATCAGCCATAATAAGGAAATACAGATTAGAATACAATCACAAAGAACAACAAACCATAACAGCAAAGTTGTTAACGGAGTTCGACAAGATTGCCTACATCTCTGGGCCTTTGTCTCAGTGGGTGAGGATTTCTTATTTCTCTTCAATGCTTCAAAAGTACATCAGAAAAGTGTCAAAAGGATTAGAAACTAGTCTGGTTGTGTTATGTTCGAACTCAAGAATCCAACACAACTGACGGCACTGAAAAATGTTGAGCGTAGCTCCCGGAATTGGCCCACAAAGTTCGCTTCCTCAATGGCTTCCCTACATAAAAATGGCTTCAAGCTTCATAAGTTCATCATCATTATGCTATTCTGAACCTCTCTAATTTTGCTAAGAACCTTTGGTTTATATAGATTTTGAGTTGGTATACTCCTCCCAACTTCCTCCCAACTTCTTCCCAAAATCTGGCGTCAAATCGGGCTCCAGATTCTCCAATAATGCCTAAAATCCTCCAAAATCAGGTTGAAAATCACAAAAAAAATATAATATATGGTTAAAAAACCCATATTTGGAAAAAATGTTGTTCGCAGCCCCCCTTTACCCGAGTTCTTGGCCATATGGGGAACACCATATGTCCTCGGGTTGGGCTATCACATTGGCCCCCTTTTCCTCTGGTCTTGGTCATGTGGGTATGACCATGTGGCCAGGTCCTAATACCCCACGCCCCCATCTATTGTGCTAGCTCCTGGTCTCCAGCTCTTGGTCGCGGGCTGAGTGTCAAGTGCTATGAACTGCCCCCCTGTCGACCAGGGCTAGCCCTAAACCTCTGGACATATCACCATAAAACGCACTTGTGCCATGTATGGGTTAAGACCCAACATGTAGCCCAAACGGTTCGTCGGTGGTTGCGAAGACTCTGTGCAGGTGGAGTTCGGGTGTTCAATTCCCGCAGGTAATAAAAAAAAAATCCTAGCCAACATTGGAAAAATTCGGGGTGCCACGTGGCGCCCTCTGATTGGGCCATGTGTCACCTTGTGATTGGACCATATGATCCAGCCACCAACACAATCAACAATCCAATCACCTGTCGTACAACCACGTGTCGTTCCACGTCAGCATCTGTACTACCAAGTCACATGCCACATCATCATCTGTACTACCCAGCCACCCTGCCACATCATCTTTCATACAACCCAGTCACTCTACCACATTAGCATCCATACAACCACCTGTTGTCTGTACTGCCACATGTCATCTTGTCATTAGGCCACGTCATGTACATACTACCATGTGTCATTCATACCCTGCCACATGTCAATTCCGTACTGGTCCAACCCAGCCTGAAAATGAAAAAACTGTGTGACATGTCTCATCTCCTCATGCTTCCATGTGTCCCTCTTAATGTCACATGTCGTACTCCTGACGTCAGCAGTATGGCTTGTTGACTTTGACCAGTTTGACTTTTTGCATGTTTGGGAAATCGATCAGAACGCGATAAATTTTGCATACGGTGTCCATTTGCGAAAAAAATATATATGGTCGGAATCAACAAGACGAGCCAGACGCAATAGAGTTGGTTTCGTCTGATTACGAGAACTTTGATTTTTAGGCCTTCCTGAATCCATTTTGGATCAATTATATGTAGTTTTGTTGTTCCATTTATTTAGGGAATGGTTAACTTGGTCAACAATGTTGTTTCAATCTTCATTATCATTATGATGAGTCAAGTGCTCATTATCCAACCAGGAAAGATGGATGATACTAGAAAAGTGAGGCGACAGTGCCCTCACTTCATTTCTGAATGATCCATACTTTTGGAGGTCCAAAATTTCTTCAGTGGGGAGGTGTGATCTAGGAGGATCTGAAATGCTCAAAGAGATCCAGGAGGATCCAAGAATGATCAAAAATTGATTTTCTAAAATTCTTATGAAAAATGACTCCATTGCATAGAGCTCATCGATATCTTTCTAACGGTGCAAAAATCACCTCAAACAGACATCGTATGAGAAAGTTATGGCCATTTGAAGTTTGGAAAAAATAAGTAAAGCAGAGGTGCCACGTTGAAGGCCCATAGGATGCCATGTGTCCTATCTGTATAAGTTGTACAACTGACAGGATGATGTCATATGATGTGGTAGCATGAGAGGTTGCCACGTGTTGCTCATTTTTGACATTTTCACGCACACATGTGGACCAATAAAAAAATAAATGCCACATGTTATCTGTAGGATGATATCGCAGGTGATAGATTGCAAGTACAGTCAGCATCCATACGCTTATGTGGAAATGACTGAGTAGTGACATGGTAGAATGTTGATGCAAGAGGGTGATTGTACTACAAGTGAACCAATCAGAGAGTGCCACATGGCACTCTCCGATTGACCAATAATGGGTGAGGGAGAATAAAATTAATTGGGTTGGATGAGAATCAAACCCATGACCTATAGTGGAATGTTTCTAGAATATTCCAATGACTTAGCAAAGATGCTCCTACCAATGGGCCATAAGGTGTGCTTGTTACAATAAACTGGAATATTATATTTAATTTGTAACAAATGAAACCCGAGAATAAAGGGGCTTGGTTAGGCCGATTTACCCTATATAAACTCAACATTCAACAACTCTTCAGGACATCGAAATTCATGCCAAGAGCACCCTGCATTGTATGAAAGTCTTATTACCATTTGTCATGTATGAAACCCATAGTCTCATTATGTATGCAAAGGGGGGTCTTTGGGCACCTATGTTCAAAACATAGTCGAGTTTATACTCGTTCTTCTCATAATTTTGTGAGGAATTCAGTGGTGACATTTGTTTATGGATTGGAGTTACATACTTTAAAGGTGTATTTAAATTGGTCATTGTAAGTCATCATTGTATCAAGCATTTGAGCATTAATAAAGTGGTCTTGTTGTTTACAACTCCATTATCAAACAATGTAACGAGTTATGTTATCTGTTGTCTCTATTTCTCTCTATTTTGGCACTCATTATTTTCGCAAATTATTGTGAGTTAATGAAGTTTTATGGATAAATAAGTGTTTTCATATGATGTTTTGCAAATAGTCAAGTCAATCTTCATTTTCTGAATCTGGTCAGATGTTTAGTGTCTACTTATGAACTAATTGACATCTAAGGATTTTTGGGTTGAATTGGTATCAAAATTTTGTTGATATTTCGGATCAAGTTGGTATCAAAAATCGTTTGATATTTTCATATCAGGTGGAGACCATAAAAAGTTTTCAAAAGGATGTCCAAAGTTATAAAGTCGATAATGAGAGGCTTATGAAAGCTAAGGAGCAACAAGAAGACTTCAACAACAAGTTGATGTAGATATTGGAAAGAATAGAGAATAAAATGGATAAGGAGACCGAGTCAAGCAAATCAAGGAGTCATGGGTCTCATGATGAGAGAAGAAAAATAAGAAGCGTTGATAGACATCACCATCACTCTCCAAGATAGACAACTAGGAGAGCACATAGTAGTTCAAGCCCATCTCTAGCATAAGTCATAAGAGGAGGTATGGGGTGGATGAGCTACATGGAGAAATGAATAAAATCAAGCCTCCTACCTTTTATGGTGAGCACAAGAAGGATGAGAATGTGGAGACCTAGATACAGGGCATGAAGAAGTACTTTCAATTACAAAATTACTCTTCACAGGAAGAAGGGAGAATTTCTATCTACTTGCTCAAGGGAAAAGCATCAATGTGGTGGGACCAGTTTGTGCAAGTGCAACACATTGATGAGAAGAAGGTTACTTGGAGGGAGTTTAAGAGGTATTTTCAAAATAAATACTTAACCAAATGTTACTATGATAAGAAAATGAAGGATTTATTTGAACTCAAGCTTGGGAGTATGACCATAGATGAGTATGAAAGGATATTTTTAGAGTTATTGAAATATGTTGCTTTCATCAA
>ML778576.1:0-15836 GCA_009831015.1 Picea engelmannii
CTGCGTACTATCTTCAAAAGTGTGATTTAGAGAAACTGATAAGTGTAACTTTCTTCATGAAAATGATCTTAAAGAAGAGCTAGATCTTCCATCATCATGTCATTATCATGTCATCATCTTGATAACCAAAAATGTGGATAACATGGGGTCCAACAGTAGTACTCGGCCCAATATCTCAGGGCACTAACTAAGGAGGATAGACCATACCCTTAGCCGTATTACCCAACTACCCAGGTACTAGAGAGTATCTTCCCGAGTGTTGTTCTTGGTGACACTATAGTAGTCAGGTGGCTGATCGGTTTATCTAAAGAGGGCTTCAGGTAATCTAGGATGATCCATACACAGGTGTTGTCTGATGCGCTACCACTTGAAGGGGTACCAACAGGCGTTACAAGGGTTGCCAACAGATGTGCGCTTAAGTACCACTTGTATTTTATCTTGTATGAATCCCTCAACCATGGGTTTATGTGCATAACGACGGATCTTTGTGGATTAAAGACGCCAGAATACGAATCTACCCTGAAAAACATTTAACCCACACTTTCTGCCGAGGAAAGTTCTCTGATACCACTTGTAATATACCAGATATAAAATGCTTTCTGCCGAGGAAAGTTCTCTGATACCACTTGTAATATACCAGATATAAAATGTATGAAGAACATAAATAAAATGCTACTAATGGCAGAATAACACCAATATAACCAGAACATTCACCACAATAACACTGGAATGATATGAGAATAATAAAAGAAATAACACTTTGAATCTGAAAGCAATGTTCATGGGCCTCTTCAAGGGGGAAACATCCAGTTGAGCAGAGCTCTATTACAATAATATCCAAGATATGGTTCTCATACCCTAGACTCCTATTTATTCTAAAAAGAAGGATCTAGAGGAAGATCCTTCTAGAAGTGGAAGCTTCTATTAGGTCTTCTTCTAGAAGCGGAAGCTTTTATTAATATTGACCTTTATTACATCCGAATATATTGTTCTACCTATGTGCGGGTTAGGACCCTTACAATATGTGGCTCCATCCTGCTATTCTATCGCTCCTCTATACTGATTTGGCATCCTGCTAAATCTCAAGACTTGGGTTCCAAGAAATTATTACAGTGATAACACGGAGTAACATGTAGATTTCATAGTTTTACAACCAAAATTTATCTTGGTTGGTCATCCATTAATCTTAGGTAGGCGATGGTTAGGTAAAACTGATTATTTTATCAGTGGTAGATTAGGAGACATGACAATTGTACATGAGAATCTAGTTAAGAAATTCATTTTTTATCCACTTGCTAAATATTTAACTGAATCATAATTTACACAATGCTTTCAAGATATAACAATGATGATGAAATAATACAACCTATCTTAACTATTGACCAAGTTATGAATTTGAAAAATGATATTGAAGAAAATCGAATCATTAATTTTATCAATAATTCTGATTTTACCCAATATCATGGGGGTCATCATACTTTTGATCATATCTTGGACAAAAAATTTCAAGAAAATTGTACTATGGAAACTCTATCAATAATTTATATTTCAATTTATTTTTTTAATTCAATATTAGAATCAAGTAGCACCGTTGTTGAAATTCATCAAGGAAAAACTTTAAATATCAATTCTAAACTTGAATAATTTAAAAATGAATGATCAATCTAGAAGCTATACAAACATTATGGTGCATTCACATGGAAATATACTGATATGCATGGAATCCATCCTAATACATGTATTCATCATATTTATATAGAGGAAAATTACAGGCCAATCAAACAACCCCAAAGACGTATGAGCCCAATCCTGAAGGAAATTGTAAAAGAAGAATTGCAGAAACTACTAAATGTAAATTTCATATATCCAATTTCTGATAGTCAATGGGTATCTCCTTTAGTGATTGTTCCTAAAAGGAATGGCAAATGGAATGTTTGCGTAAATTATAGGGAATTGGATAAAGAAACCTTGAAAGATCATTTTCCCTTACAATTTATATATCAATTTTTAGATACCTTAGCAAAGAAAAAATAATTTTCTTTTCTCGATGGGTTTAGTGGTTGTAACCAAATCCAAATCTCTCTAGAGGATCAGGATAAAACCACATTCACATGTTCATGGGGGATGTATGCCTACATAGTACTACCTTTTGTTTCGTGTAATGCACTTGCTACTTTTCAACGTGTTGTTTTAAGTATCTTTTTCTGACTTGATCCACGATTGTGTAGAAGTAAATATGGATTATTTCACAGTTTATGGAAATACTTATGAGGAAGCATTAGAAAATATCGAAAATGTTTTGATCAAATGTAAAGAAACGAATTTGATATTAAGTCATGAGAAATTCCATATGTTACTGACTAATGGAATTGTTTTGTGTCATTGTATATCATCTGCAGGAATAAAAGTGGATCCAACAAAGGTAGAAATCATTTCCAAGTTTCTAGTGACAAAGACCCAAAATGATGTTAGGAGTTTCTTAGGAAATGCTAGTTACTACAGGGGATTTATTGAAAATTTCAAGAAAATTGCATCTCCATTATTTAAACTTCACACTAAATATAGTGAATGTGTTTGGAATATTCCTTTCCAAACTGATTTTGCAACATTGATAGAAAATAGTTTTGTAGTTCCTATTTTAATAGGACCAAATTGGTCACTCCCCTTTCATATATCAACGGATTCTTCAGATACAGCTTTAGGAGGAGTGTTAGGAAAAAAATAATATCATATTTCTTATGCCATCTATTTTGTTAGTAAAAATAGAACACCCCCTTAATTGAATTATATAGTTATGAAAAAATAATTCCTTGCAGTAGTGCATGCCATCAATAAACTTACGCACTACATTACATGATATGAGAGATTTATCTACACTAACCATTATTCCATCATATATTTAATGAATAAACCAATTACTAAAGGAATAATTACTAGGTGGCTTCTTCTGTTACAAGAATTTAATATCACTATATTAGATAGACCTGGGAGAGAAAATGTAATTGTAAATTTTCTTTCTAGGATTCATAATGAAGGTGAATTAGTTCATGTAAATGACAATTTTCCTAATGATAATCTATTTGCAATATCTACTAAATCTCTTTTGTTTGTAGATATCGCTAACTATTTGGCTACAAGAAAGTTACCTCGTCACCTTTCCCCAAAGGAGAAGCATAATATTGTCAAACTTAGTGCCACATGTTCTTGGATAGGTGGAGAAATGTTTTGTACTAGACCTGATATAATCATTCAGAGGTGTGTATAAGAGGATAAAGTGTTTGACATATTAAAATCATGTCATGATGATCCATGCAGAGGTCATTTTATTGATAAAAGAACCAGATATAAAGTCATTCATCTGGGGTATTATTGGCCTACTCTTTTCAAAGATGCTAAGAAGTACACCAGAAGATGTGACATTCATCAACAAATGGGTCGACCAGTGTAAGCAAACAAAATGCCTCTAAAGCCTTAGGTACTCATATATCCTTTTGAAAAATGGGATCTAGAATTCATCTGACATATCACTCCAATGTTAAGGAAAAATAGGTATATTATGGTATGCATTGAATATGTTACTAAATGGGTAGAATCTAAACCTATTTTTCATGTTATTGAACAAATATTAAGGATATATTTACTCATTTTGGTGTCCCAAGAGAGATTTCTATAGATCAAAGTGTTCATTTCACATCAAAACTTGTCCAGACCATCATAGAGAAATACAATGTCAAGCACCAAAAGTCTTCACCATACAATCCACAAGATAATGTGGAGGTGGAATTTACAAACAAAGTTTTTGAAGCCATCTTAACCAAAACAGTTCAGTTGCACCATCAATATTGGGAAGAGCGACTTCTCGAGGCACGTTGGGAATACTGGACTACATGGAGGAACACAATCGGGCATACACCATATAAGATTGTATATGGTAAATAAGTTTTGTTTCCTATTGAGTTCCAAATAAAAAAAATAGGAAAAAAATAAGCTAGGAATGGATCTCTCAGATGCTCAGCATCAAAGGATAGAAAAACTCAATGAATTGAACGAGATATGGTAGGATGAAATTCAACACACAACTATCATCTGTAATGTCCCCCGCCTCTTGATAAAGAGGTGATGAGGAGACTCAGTGGCCTGGGCATCCCCACTAGGTCATAGTCTCACACTAAAGGGGAAAGTCAACTAAACTAAGGTTATATTCTTAAGTTGACTTGAAGAAAAAGGTTAAAAGGAGTAAAAGATAACTCAATAATAGAATAGAAGTTAACCTTGGGAGTTAATCTAACTCAATAGAGGAATAGAAGAAAAAGTATAAATAGAAGGCTGGGGCACACCTATTATTCATTCTGGATTTGGTATATTGCTTGTTATTTCTCTTGAGCATACAATTTGGGGGTTTTGCTGTACAAACCCTTGTGAGAAACTCAGCGGTGAAAGAGCCACTCACCTTGTTCCACATATTGGTCTCGGGGATGAAAGACTCATCCACACCATTCTACACTCAACATATTTCCACCTAGCACTTTAAAAGATAGCAGGGTCGTATTGTTCTTGAGTTTCTAGTAAGGGCGCACCATCACCTAGAGAAGGCTTTGATCCATCTTATCAGGAGAGCCTGTGGCCATTCCATCACTTAGTTTTTATTTGCAAGGGCACAACCATCATTTTGAGGGTTTTTATGGAGAGTTATCACCATCATATATTTAGCTTCAGATTGGTACGTCTTGGAGGCAAAGGGGATGTCCTATGATTCAGTAAAACTCAGATCTAGAGAGCTTCACCTGGAATCTGAGTCTGCAACTTATCCTACAGGGTTTTCATAGCCCGATCTACATTCTTGGGGAGTTTCAGGGAATTTGGAGGCTTTTCTCATCAGGGTCGAATTACCTAGGGTTCCAGGCATCCAGGAGGGCGCAACTTCAGTAGAAGATTCAGAGTTTGGAGGAGTTTTCCTTGGTCGTTCAGCTTGAGATTTCAGGAGGGTGTTCCTATCACCCAGATCTACCAGTTGGCATAGTTTGGGCTCATTGGGAGTCTTCTTGTAGTTGGGCCGAGTTATTGAGGGTTTTCAGTCTTTTAGTGGAGTGTGGCATCTTCCAGCTTGAGGAATCAACATTCAGATCTACTTGTATCAGTCTTCATCTCTCATTCATCCTTTGGAGGCTTATTTTGTATCGACATAGCATTTTGTAGCAGCTCACATTTCTTATCTATTGGGCCATCTGAGGATTATTCCAGATCTGCCCTCTATTGTATTGGTTCCATGCTTCTTATAATAAAAGGTCAAATCTTTGCTTGTGTTTCTATATCTTGAATATATTGTGATCCTTCATGTGTTGGATGAATCTTGTATGAACACACTTAATAACTGGATAACTCAATAAGTCACCTGCACATCATACACAACAGAGATAGTTAGTGGTTTCAAGCAAAAAATTGGCTTGGGATCATTACAGTGGTATCAAAGCTTTGATCCTCCAAACATGTGGAGGGACTAGCACATGCAGAGGTATAGTGGAATCATTATGGGTAGAAGGAAGAAACTAGAGGCTAAAATGGAAGGGTCAGGGGATGACCATGAGCCTCAAGGTTTGGCCTTCTTGGCAGCCGAATTTGACAAATTCCAGAAAACCATAAATCTCACAAAAAGCCAATTGGTCCACCAGTTAGATGAGAAGCAGGAAACCAACAGAAAGGGACAGGCCGAAATTTCCAAAACCTTGAAGAAGGTTGACGAGAATCTACAGAAGATTGACCAGAACCAATCCTGGATAACTACTCTTTTGATGCAAATGACCCATCAAGGGAAGGACCCTGAGACGTATGGGAATAAGGTGGCTAGTGGATCCAGTGGCTTCCATGATGAGATCATACATAACCCAAAGAAATCTCCCAGATCTGAAGGAAGTTAGGGAGGAGGCACGTTCAATGGTCAGATGGGTAGCAAGGCCAACCCTAGGCCATACATGCCCACGTTCACAGATGAATAGCTAGGCTGACATTTGGGTAGCAGGGATAACCCGAGGCCATACATGCCCACATTCACAGATGAGAAAGGGCAACAGGAACATGTGGAGGACTTTGTTGAACAAATGAAGAGATGTACCAAGGAGTACTATAGTTTGGATATGAGGATTCAAAGGCAGATGTCCCTGGAACAATACTACCAAATCAGGTTTAGAAATCAACCTAGGTCGAACCACAGGGGAAGTTTTTATTTTGAACGAAAAGTAAGGAAGATAGAGATTCCCTACTTTGATGGTACGACCAAGATGAAATCATAGGCATGGGTGCAAAAGCTGGACACATATCTACAACTCAACCCAATGAGGGAAATGGAGGCTATCAAGTTTGCTACTATGTACTTGGATGACAAGGCTCATGATTGGTGGTATCATGGACTCACCACTCTTGGTCACAATCAGATAGTGTCCTACAAAGAATTCACTCAGAGGCTTATTGATAGGTTTGATCAGGAAGATCTTGAACTACATTTTTGGAAGCTCACACAACTCAAGAAAATTGTTGTGTCCGAGGCATATATTGATGAGTTTCAAAGGCTAGAAGTGATGGTGTAGGATATGCCTCTGACCAGGCTTATGATTCTATTTACTGAGGGGTTGATGGAATCCTTGAAGGGTTGGGTCAAGGCCTTCAAGCCTACCAACCTACAGGAGGCTATTTGGAACACAAGGGATCTGGGACCAGTAGCGAAGCCAAAATTTGTTCCCAGACCACCTCTTAATAGTGGAGGAAGAGACCAAAGACCTCCAATGCATCAGGGAGGATGTGACCCAAGGGGTTTTGATAGGGGCCGTGGTAGAGTGGATGAGAACCCTAGGAGGGAGTTGAGATAGAAGCAACTTTGCTTCACTTGAAAAGAACCTTGGAACCCAACACACAAATGAATGGGTTGTGGTTAGGTGCACTACATTGAGGTCACTTCAGACAATGAAGAGGAAGAAGAGAACGGCCAGATATAGAACATGGAGGCAGAAACCACTGTGGCAGTAGAGGAACAAATTATAGGACAGGACAGTATGGCCACCTTGGCATCTATCAGTTGAGTGCCCAAGTATAACACCTTCCAAATGAGGGGGGTCTTGCAAGGATAGAGAGTTTCAGTTTTGATTGATGGAGGAGCTTCCCACAACTTCATTGATTCAGCATTACTGAAGAGAAGGCACATACCCACAGTAGAATATGAAGGGTTCAAGGTGGAGGTAGTAGGAGGAAGCACTATGCCCTGTGACATATACATTCCGGGCATGAAGCTTACCTTGGGTAGGCATGAGCTGATACAGGATGTCTGTCATGGACCTTCTGGATACCAACATCATTCTAGGAGTTCAGTGGCTCAACACATTGGGACCTTTCATTACCAACTACAAAACCATGGAAATTTCATTCGGAGAGGAGGGTGGACGAAAGGTAGTGCTCCGGGGTATGACAGGGAATGCTGCAAAGGTAATCATGGCCAAGAGGATGGAGGCCATATTTCAGAGAGATGAGATAGTATATGCAGAATAATGCAGGATTGTAACACGTATGGATGAGCAGGGCAAGGTTCACTACACCCCAGAGATCAAAGAAATCCTTAACAGACACTACAAGGTGTTTGGGCCTATTCCTCTAGGGGTACCACCAGATAGGGGGTTTGAGCACATTATTGAGCTTGAGGAAGGGGAAAAACCATTCATTACCACACCATACAGGCATCCCAAGAAGTACAAATATGAGATAGAGAAGACCATCAAGGAACTTCTGGACATGGGGCACATCAGGCCGAGCACTAGCCCTTTTTCTTCTTCAGTAGTGCTGGTGAAGAAGAAAGATGGCACTATGAGGATGTGCATTGAATTTAGCGCCTTGAATAAAAATACCATCAAAAATAGGTACCCGATACCAAGGATTGATGAATAGTTGGATGAATTGCATGGGGCCATCTACTTCACTAAGATTGACCTTCGTTCTGGTTATCATCAGATCAAGATGGGGGAGGAAGACATCTCAAAAACAACTTTTAGATGTCATTATGACCATTATGAGTTTTTTGTGATGCCCTTTGGGTTAACCAATGCCCCTGCTACGTTCCAATCATGTATGAACCATGTGTTCAACAAACAGTTGAGGAAGCACCTGTTGGTATTTTTTGATGACTTGCTTATCTACAGCAAGATGTGGGAGTAGCATCTCAAGCATGTGGATCAGATTTTATCAATCATGGAAGAACATTCAATGTATGCTAAGGAGTCCAAATGCGAGTTTGGAATGAAAGAGGTCCTCTATTTAGGACACATCATCGGGGAAAAGGGGGTACAGGTACATCAAGAGAAAATACAAGCCATCATGGAATGGCCTTCTCCTAAGACACTCACATAATTGAGAGGATTTATGGGCATGTGCACGTATTACAGGAAGTTTTCAAAGGATTTTCTCAGTTGTGTGCACCCTTGACCGATTTGACTAAGAAAGGAGCCTTCAAGTGGAACATGGAGGCTCAAATAACGATGGACAAGATGAAGGAAGTGATGAGTATGTGCCCAGTATTAGCCCTTCCAAATTTCAGTCTCCCTTTTACCTTGGAGTGTGATGCCTCTGGGGAAGGAATAGGTGTCATACTGATGCAGAAGAGGCACCCTCTTGCCTATGAGAGTCAGAAACTCAGGGGTCCCGAGCTACTCTACAACATTTATGAAAAAGAATTGTTGGCTATCATGCATGAACTGGCCAAATTCCGGAAATACTTGGTAGGTTCCCGGTTTGTGGTCAAGTCAAATCATAACAGTCTCAAATATCTATTGGAGCAGAAGGATTTGAATGAGAGGCAGTAGAAATGGGTAAGAAGAATACAGGCCTATGACTTTGACATTGAATTTGTCAAAGGAAAGAACAATGTGGTGGTTGATGCATTATCCAGGAGGCCATCCATCTTTGCCATGACAGGGGTAGCAGTTGACTGGAAAGACCATTTGGTGATGGAGTATGCAAAGGATCAGTTCCCATGCCAGCTATTGGATGGGCAGGTAAAAGATGATAATTTCAAAGTTATGAATGACCTCATCTACTATAAGGACCGAATCTTTTTGGTTCTTGAATCGGCCTTCAAGGCTAAGATATTGCAGGCATACCATGACTCACCAATGGTAGGACATCAGGGGATCATCAAGACATACAGGAAAGTGAGAGAAAGGTTCTCATGGAAGGGCCTCAAGGAGGATGTGATTAAGCACGTCATGGAGTGTACTACATTTCAGGAGAACAAAGATGAGCACACACACCCAGCAAGACTACTACAACCCTTACCCAGTCCGGAGCACAAATGGGAGAGCATATCCATGGACTTCATCAACGGGTTGCCAAAGACACAAGGGAAGCACCTGTAGTAGTGGACAGGTTGACAAAGTTTTCACACTTCTTCGCCATAGCTATTGACTTCAGTGCCTCATAGGTGGCCAAATTGTTCTTTAGGGAGATTTTCAGGTTGCACGGCCTACCCAAGACCATTGTCAGCGACAGGGATAGCAGGTTCATGAGTACATTCTAGCAGGAATTATTCAGGCTGGTTGGTACGACTTTGACCCCTAGCACCAACTATCACCCTCAAACGAACAGAAAGACAAAGATAGTCAACAAGTGGGTGGAAGTCTATCTCAAAAATTATGTGGCAAGACTACAGGAAGCGTGGGATAGATGGTTGCACCTAGGAGAGTACTACTACAAAACCACCCAACATACGTCCATAGGCATGTCACCATTCAGGGCCTTGTATGGCTACGATCCTTTATCTTTTGGGGAGATTGCCTTTGGTGACAACAGGGCACCTATGGTACATGATTGGATACAACAGAGCCAAGACATTCTAAGGGAGCTAAAGGATCATCTACATAAGGCATAGAACCAGCAAAAGGTCCAAGCAGACAAGCACAGAGTTCATCATACTTTTGAGGTTGGTGACCTGGTATACCTAAGGCTCGAACCATATAGGCAGGCTTCCATAAAAAGGAGCGGAGCAGATAAACTACAACCACGGTTCTTTGGGCCCTACAAAATCAATAGGAAGATAGGGGTCGTAGCTTACGAGCTGAAGCTTCCACAGGGCAACAAAATACACAACATCTTCTATGTCTCCTTCCTTAAGAAAGCCCTCGGCCAACACATCATACCCATTGAGGTATTACCTCCCATGGATGAGGAGGGACAACTTGTTTTGATTCCGGAGGAGATATTAGAGGTCCAAGAGAAGATACTCAGAAACTGAAGCATCAAGGAGTACCTGATCAGATGGAAGGATTTACCCATTGAGGATGCTACATGGGAAAAGGAGAACGTGGTGAGAGAAACAGGTTTGGAATTGCTTGAGGACAAGAAATTTCAAGCAGGGGAGACTGTAATGTCCCCCACCTCTTGATAAAGATGTGATGAGGAGACTCGGTGGCTTGGGCATTCCCACTAGGTCATAGTCTCATAGTGAAGGGGAAAGTCAACTAAACTAAGGTTATATTTTTAAGTTGACTTGAAGAAAAAGGTTAAAAGGAGTAAAAGATAACTCAATAATAGAATAGAAGTTAACCCTGGGAGTTAATCTAACTCAACAGAGGAATAGAAGGAAAAGTATAAATAAAAGGCTGGGGCGCACCTATTATTCATTATGGATTTGGTATATTGCTCTTGAGCATACAGTTTGGGGGTTTTGCTGTACAAACCCTTGTGAGAAACTCAGTGGTGAAAGACTCACTCACCTTGTTCCACAACTTGGTCTTGGGGATGAAAGACTCCTCCACACCATTCTACACTCAGCATATTTCCACCTAGCGCTTCAGAAGATAGCAGGGTCGTACTGTTCTTATGTTTCCAGCAAGGGCGCACCATCACCTAGAGAAGGGTTCGATCCAGCTTATCAGGAGAGCCTGTGGCCATTCTGTCACTTGGGTTTTATTTGCAGGGGCACAACCATCATTTTGAAGGTTTTTTTGGAGAGTTATCACCATCAGATATTTATCTTCATATTGGGACATCTTGGAGGCAAAGGGGACGTCCCGTGATCCAATAAATCTCATATATAGAGAGCTTCACCTGGAATATGAGCCTGAAACTTCTCCTATAGGGTTTTCATATACCTATCTACATTCCTGGGGAGTTTCAGGGAATTTGGAGGCTTTTCTCATCAGGGTCGAATTACCTAGGGTTCCAGGCATCCAAGAGGGTGCAACTTCAGTAGAAGATTCAGAGTTTGGAGGATTTTGCCTTGGTTGTTCAGCTTGAGATTTTAGGAGGGTGTTCCTATCACCCAGATCTATCAATTGGCAGAGTTTGGGCTCATTGGGAGTCTTCTTGCAATTGGGCCGAGTTATTGAGGGTTTTCAGTCTTCTGGTGGAGTGTGGCATCTTCCAGCTTGAGGAATCAGCATTCAGATCTACTTGTATCAGTCTTCATCTCTCATTCATCCTTTGGAGGATTATTTTGTATCGGCAGAGAATTTTGTAGCATCTCGTATTTCTTATCTATTGGGCCATCTGAGGATTATTCCAGATCTTCCCTCTATTGTATTGGTTCCATGATTCTTATAACAAAAGGTCAGATCTTTGCTTTTGTTTCTATATCTTGAATATATTGTGATCCTTCATGTGTTGGACAAATCTTGTATGAACACACTTAATAACTGGATAACTCAATAAGTCACCTACACATCATACACAACAGAGATAGTTAGTGGTTTCAAGCAAAAAATTGGCTTGGGATCATTACATCATCCAACAATAGAGAATGAAATGGCATGAAAAGTTGATCAGAAAGAATAAATTAAAACCAGGTGAATGGGCTCTTTTATTTAATTCCAAATTTAAAATTTGTAAAGGAAATCTCATTACTCATTGGTTAGGACCTTATGAGATAGAGACATTTTTTTATAATGGATCGATTAAAATAAAGACTATTGACGAGGAGGGAATTTCTTTTCTAATAAATGGGAATAGACAAAAGTTATATCAGAAGCCTTTAAACAAAGAATAATTTCTCCACAATCTGCTTCAACAATCAGAGATGGACATAATGAGTAAGGGAAATACTTCCCCTTCTCCTATCTCAAATTGATCTTTCTTTTTCTTGTTCTAAAAAACAATCATAATAATAAAAAGAAAAAAATATAAATAAATAATAAAAGTAAAAAAAATAAGAGTGTAGTCTATGAAAACTAGTTTACTGGTGCAGTTGTGCGTGGATTATGTTTGAAAAATAGTGATCTGGTGGATAGAATTCAATTTCCTCCAAATATTTACATGATTTTTCAAAAAGTTCCTGTTCAAGATTTTAATGTTCCATCTTTTTATTTTCAACAAAACCGAGTTATTTTTCAGATAAAATTGCAAGAAATCGGTTTTTGCAACATTCAGATAAATAGATTTTTTTTCTCCCTCCAAATTAAAGTTCATAGATCTTTAGAAGTTTTCATATTTCTAGAGCTACACTATGGTATTTTCAGAAATAAATTTAGTAGTGGTTTTCATAATGATCAAGTTTCTAGTTCCTGTTTTAGAATTTCAAAATTTCATTGCGGCAACATTTTAAATTTCCTCCAGATCAAGCAGTTGTAGACAAATTTGATTCAAATCTAGAGCTTATTGTTCAAGGGATCTATAAATAAACTTATTTTTTGCGGTTTTTAGACTTTTTTTAGTTACAATAATGTTCGGTAGCCACTAGAAGTCCTTGTAAATGTTTTTAAAGAAGCTATTAGACATTAACCTGTTTTTTAATCTAGTATGCAACACATGTTTCATGGCATGATTGTGAATTTCATGCATTCTTTCATGAGATTCATTATTAATAATTTTGAAGTTCCATAAAAAATATGTGTATCTTCATCTGCAATATTCAAATGTTCATCATCAATTTCAAATATTGATTAACAATTTCCAGATCTTCATCAGCAGTTCCAAAATTCTTCATTAGTTCTAGATTTTTCAAAGTTACGTAAGAAAATAATTGAGAATCAAAAACATTATCAACATAAGAATAAACATCGCCCAAAGGGGCTGGATCCAATGGTGGAAAGCGAGGAGTTTTTCACCGTTGGGCAAGGTTCAATTCTCGTGAGGGCTTTACCTGGAGCCATGGGGACACCTTGAGGTAGTGGTCGAACGTGTGATTGCACCCAGAGATACTATAATAAATGGTATTGTGACCTGTGCACACATAAGTGGATCAAATCCCACCCCAATGTCCTTCAACGTTTTAAGTCTCCGAGGTGTAGGACAGTCGGTGACGGAGTGTGTTGTTAAGCCACTCTGTGTTGTTAAAGTCACCGGTTTGAAACCTGCGGGGACAAAAAATCCAACCATGTTAAGGGTTGGTGTGGCTCAGGCCGGGTGTGATCCCCGGGTGATTTTGACGGTTTAGATGCCCCTGAGTCGTGGTTTCTCAAGCCACGGGTTAATCGCGTAGCCAACAGGTTCCGCACAAATTAACAAACAAAAAAAAAACATAAGAATAAACATCAAAATCCAATGTGGTTCATAGCTCCTTCTCCAACTTCAAACAAAATAAAGGTTATCAAATCTTGGCTACAGGTAAACTAGAGGTAATAGATTTTTAAACTATGTTTGCAGTAGGAATTGTGGATGTGTGAAGAATTTGGACAAATTTTAAACTTTGATATACATGTATCTTATTTCCCTATGATTTATCCTATTTTCCTATCATTTATCCTATCTCATTACCTTCATTCTATACCTATAAAAACAATACCTTTAAACTATTTTCTCTCATATGTATTAACACTTAATATCATAATTATATATGCATGTCGAAATCCTATTCGCCAAGCATGATTCAAAGTGTTAATTGGACCGATAATTCCAAAACTATGACCCAATCATTCATGAGCGATGAAATAACTTTTAATGATGCCTTGAAAATCAACATGACCATTTTCATCATTTAGTTTACATACCTAATCATAACTCAAACATCTCTCGAATCCTTCCCTCATTCAAAATTTTACATATCGTCATTCCCATTTGACGCCTTCTTCACTATGACAAAGAGTGACTTCGATGCCCAAATTTCCTCTATCAATGAAAACTAAGGATGAAACCAATTGTTAGGCACAAACTAGTCAGGAAAGAGCTTCTTGTCACATACTTGAAATGCCAAAGAAGGTTTAGAAAGGCGAGATGGTTATCATTTTTGCATAAATTCCAAGGTTATGACAAGCAGGTAACCAAAGCATTCGTTGGTTCATTTTATAGGACTCAAGATCAGACAAGAGACCTCCAATTATAGGTATCATAATCTTTCATCGTGCATGCTATCGGATTACCACAAAGTGGAGAAAAATGGTTCAAGAACTAGAAAATAAAGGGAGAGTTATGGAAGGAATTCCTCAAGGATGCTATGTAGGACTCAAACTGGAACAAAGGAATGCCGACCAGAGTGATAAAAAATAAGTGGAGGGACACCCTGTATATAGTACAAAAGTATGTGACCTGCAAAGGCAGGTATGGTCTTGTATTTTTCTACCATCTCTGATTATTATTGTATTTCATAAAAGGGAAAGAAATAAATTTGCCATTTTATCTATTGAATAACTTGAAAAATATGGCATTTGGTATTCAATGAAGCCCCAGGATCCTAGAGAGAACTTTGTTCCATTTCCATTTATTCAAAAAAATTGTTGAAGCTAGGTTACATGAACAAAATGATAGCTGGGTATAATTTCTTATACGAAATCACTTCATATAAGCACCTATGAAACAAGGATTCAAAGGTTCAAAACACAGGGATAGTAAAGTTAGGGTTCCCAAGATGAAAAGATTGGAACCAAATCTAGAGGTTCCTAAGTTGAGAAGCTTGGAACTAGATCTAGAGGTTCCTGAGATGGAAAATTCAGAACCTTAGACAGAGAATAATTTCGAACTAGAACTCGAGACAAAAAATAAAAAGAGTAATTTGAGACAAAATATAGAGAAGAAGGTTAGGGATTTGAACCCTGAACCAAGTAGACCAAAAGGCTATCCTAGAAGAAAATCAACAAATAAAAATGAGAAATTAGAAATAATGGGTTGAAAGCCCAAAATTGAAATTGGTGATAAGGGCTCAAAATCCCAAGAATTTGAGAAAAAAATTGATATTGTACAAAGCAAGAAGAGGAAGGCCTAGAATTTTTGGCATCGAAATACAAAGAGTATGACTAAGAGCCTAAATATAGAGAAAAATGATAGCAATGAAATTCAGGATAAGGAAGTAATCGATCTCAAGGAGTCTAATAGAGAACAAGATAACAACCTACAGAGGAAGGAAATTCATGAGAATTTCAACAAGAAGCCTAGGACCAAATCGAATTTTAGTCCATTTCCAAGTTTAGGAAACATGGGAAAATTGTAGAATTATGATGTTGATGATGCAATTACAGAATTCAATGAGCCTATGAAAAATTTTGAGGTATAAAAAACCACTGAAGTTGATAAGGAAGTAGTGTCAGATCCAATGCCTACATCCTCGAAGTTGAAACAAGCTAGCAATGTCGGGAAGTTGAAAGAAGAAATTAAGGAGATGTAATTCCTTAACAAACATATCAAAGTTGAGAATGAAACATTGAAACGAACATTGATAAGCTATAGAAGGAGAGGGAACAACTAGAAGCCTAGAAGAAACTACTCATGAAGAAATCTAGAAAATGGTATATTAAAAGCATGCAAGTTAAAATCAGAAATAAAAGATTGAAGATAAAATTGAATATGGAAAAGAGAAAGATACATGCCTCATATTTTGGGTTGAACATTCTAATAAATTCTACAGAGAGGGTATAAGAGCACGAGATCAACAATTTTGA